>JAADJG010000214.1:0-60327 GCA_012932025.1 Fusarium austroafricanum
AGTGTGATGACAAAGGAAGGTGAAGGTTATTAATTAGGTCCTGTTATCTGAGCTGGTATAGGGTAGGACCAGCTAACTAGTAGTACTCTTAGTATAGTATTTTATATTTTATTATTTTAATTAGAATATGGAAATATATTGAACTCAACGGGTATGTGTAAAGACTTGTATACTTAATGGTTATTACTATATAAGTTTTAAAGAGCTCTAGTTAGATGTCACGATTCTTATTTGATCTGAACGGCACTAATTATCAAATTAGACTTGGCAATTACGCATAGGGCTCGTTAACAAAACTTAGACAACGCCGGGATCCTGATATTTTCATTTCTTTTTTATGAATAATTCACCCAAGAAAAATATTACAATGGTTCTCGGATTGTTATAGCGCCGACAGAACCTCTACAGTTATGGAGGTGACGCGGTCAAGGCCGGAACAACGAATCCCGAAAGTGGCAGTGCCATGTCGGACAATAACGTTGTCGATCTCTATGCTTTCAATGTCAGAGAGACTACAGGGTTCCGAGCTTATTCAATTTATTAATCTAGATTTTTAAGCATTTAATAGACAGGACGCAAGCAAAGCAGTCTAATCCTGTAAACTCACTCTATCAGACGGAATGACAAAATTTTCTCTCTGAACCTCCAAACTACCCCTGCACTTACGACGACTTCATCGCAGAAACCCACGTGTCGGGAAGCGAATATTGTTTTGGGCTATTAGAACAATAACCGTTTCGACGATCTAAAATTAAAATTACGTTATAACAAACGAGGTTTTACAACTAGCTGGATTTGTGTCGATTGCCGCGATTCTTATCTACAGCCTATAAAGATGTTTCCCGCATCCCTGGCCAGAGTGTCATTATAGCGGGCTGAACGAATCGATAAGCGGTACGGTTTGAGCTTTGCCCCTTGCAACGGTTCCTGTTGCCGCTAGGGTTGGGGGGATGAGTCTGGACGCTGGTCCTTTTTTCTTAGGCGCTGGAAATATTGCTGGAATTGGTAGCAGCGGTTTCATCTTGGCATATTTCTCTTGGCAAACCCACGCAGCCTGTTGGGCAAAGCTGCCACAGAGGAACGCTCAGCTCAAATGAATAGTCAAAGTAAAGTCTCTGCGATCAGATTGCCTTGGTCCATATTACCCAACATCAACATATCAGCAATGTCGCATCAGAAAGCTGATTCCATTTAATCATATTCATCTTGACTCTGGGCTATAGCACGGCAATTAAGCTTAAAACAATCCTTGGCATCCGAGACCGGGAGAGTCTCACTCCCCCTGACGAAACAAGGTCTGCAGCATGAATCACCTGATTTTTATCCCCACGATGCCACTCTCCGCAACGTCAAGGTTTAAGGTTACCTTAAGCATACCTCACGAAACAAAGCTAATACGTATGCTATTTTCAGCCCGTTTACCAGCTAGACCTGTTTGCTCTGTACCATGCTATCCGATTTTCTATTAAAACAATGGCTTTCGCCAAACCTGCTGATTTTTGCTCATCATCATTCGATTTTTCTCTTTTTGTTTCTTTACTGTCTATCTGTTTCATTCTTCGAGGCTGGCCTCTATTGTTTAGTGGATAATATTATTTCTTTCGGTCTTTTTTACACAGCCAAGTCTTTTTTTCGTCGTTGTTTAGCACCATGGCTGGTTCCATTTCTCTGAAGGCTCTTCTCCTTGGGGCTTTTGCCTCTAAGGCACTGGCTTCGTGTGCGTATGGTACACTTCTGCACCCGCGTGCTGAGGGTGGAAAAGTTGAGGTCAACACCTTTGGTTACACTGGCAAGATCGTGAGTAAACATGCTTTTGGGTTTAGTTCAAGATGCTGACAATTTTTAGGGTCCCACCAACTGGGTTGACTTGGACCCCCAAGCCAACGCTCTATGCTCAACTGGTGTTAACCAATCTCCCATCGACATGGTAGCCGGCGAGAATGCCATGGTCCCCGCCAGCCAGCTCCAACTGCAGATCCCCGATATGGCGGCAGCCGAATTCGAGAACCTTGGTACCACGGTCGAAGTTGTTGCTGGACAGGGAAGCATGACATTCGCCAATGTTAGCTATACTCTCAAGCAGTTCCACTTCCACCTGCCCAGTGAACACTTGGATGCTGGAAAGAGTATGGCTATGGAGATGCACATGGTCTGGGAGAGCGCCGATTCCAAGGTCGCAGTCGTTGGTGTCTTTATCGATGTCGATGATGGTGCTGGTGCTGGTGCTGGTGCAGGCAACGGAACCGCCCCTGCTGCCCCCGCTCCCCCGGCTGGCAACGCAACCGCTGCTCCTCCTGCTGCCACTCCTGCGGCCCGTAAGCGAGATGGCTTCACCAAGGTCGTTCGCAAGGAGAAGCGACAGCAGCTTCCCGGAGTTGGAGGCTCTTTCTTTCATGTCAACGCTCCCTCAACCGCTGCCGTTACCGCTTCCAACCTCCTGGAGACAGTTTTTGGCTCTGTTGGAGAGATTGCTAAACCTGGAACCCTCACCGAAACCAAGGCTCTCAACATGGCTGAGCTGGTCAGCACCCTTGCAGCTGGTTCGTTCCAGACTTATGAGGGTTCTTTGACTACTCCCCCTTGTAGCGAGGGCGTCCGATGGCTCGTTTCCGACCAGAAGCTTTCCATCAAAACCTCGACCTTCCAGAGCGTTCGGTCTGTTATTGGCTTCAACTCTCGATTCCCTCAGGGTGGTCTTGGTGAGCCCAACGCTCTTGCTGCAGCCGCCTAAATTTACGCGAAATAATGATCAAGGAAAGGGAATTTGGCTGTAGAATTTGTTTTGTATACAAGTCTGAGTCGCGCATGTATACTTATTGTACAGTTGGCAGTTATAGAAACAGAAATAGAATTGGTGATCATATTTCTACTTGGTGCATGGTTGATACCGGAATCTGAGATGTCAAATAGCAGCCAACAACAGACAGTGTGCCACGAGAAAAAGAGGAAAAAGAGGAAAATTAGCATATTTTTTCACATGTGCTAAATTCTAATCGAAATGCAAAAAGAAGAACCTGCTTATCACAGGTGGCGGATCTCTCCCGCCGGGAATTGAACCCGGGTCTCAAGCGTGACAAGCTTGCATACTGACCACTATACTACGGAAGATAAACGAGCTGGAGCCCGCTGTAGTGAGGGATTGTGATAGGGTAGGAGCACATAATATTATATGAAGGCTCAAGGTGTGGCCGCTGTAACACCAGTAGATGTCTCGTCTTCTCACACTTCCGAGTAGATTGTCGCTGATTTTACTTGATTAACAGAAAATTAGACTAAATACACTAGAATAGAGAAATGAATGAAACATGTATAATTATGCTGAATCCTTGTCCGTCCCAACTAAGCCTTTCCACCAGTCTTCACTTTCTCGGTGACCCTGGTCATTTCAACATCAAACATCTTGGACTTGATGCTAACCGCGCTTCCGTCCTCTCCATACTTAAACTCAAAGTGATCAATCGCAAACTCATTATAACTGGGCCGATCCTGTGTATGCCAGGTAATACATGTTACACCCTGAACCTTGGTCAAATTTTGGAGCATCTCAGCCTGCTCGTCAGTTATCGAAGGGATGACAGCTCTCCAGGCGGCACGAGCTTTGTTCTCAATACCGGTCGGGTACATGCGAAGGCTCTTGAGACCCGAGTCGGCAGTACTGTTGTAGTTTCCGGGCTGAAAGCGGTTGATGTTGGGCAGCACGTCAAACTTCCTAGCAGTCCAGTTACTCAGCACCAGACCAGGGCCCTGGTCCAAGGAAAGAATGACTTCGGATCCGGTCTTCTTATCGATATACTTTCCAGCGAAGCGTGCCTTGGCTTCATCTCGAGCTGCCATATCCATGACTGGAATCAATCCCTCTACGATGTTGAGAGAAGTAAGGTATGACAGATAAGGCGAAACTTCTGGTCCTGCGCTGAGAAAGGAGATGGTGAGACCAAACTCGGGAAGCATGGTCATGAAGGAATGGTAGCTACTGATTTCGCCGGCTTTGGTGTAGATATCGATGATGCGACCGTCGGAAGTCAAGTTATCAACGCGGTAAATCTCCCATGGTGATCCAACGGAAGCAGCCCAGGTTGAGATGAAGGTGTTTGGCTTTAACCAGCGACGGGTTGCAGATGCAGACATAGCTTTATTGTCGAGGATACCGGTCATGAACTTGAGAAGATCGGAGGTGCTGGCACCAAACTCACCGGATGGGCCAAGGACTCCAATATCTTGGTTCCAGTCAGCACTTCCAGCCGGAATAAACATGTTCTTGTTACTTTCTGACACAATGCCAGTGTAAGTACGACGCAGACCGAGAGGCTTCAAGATCATATCGTTGATAGCGGCGTCAAATGTTTTATTGGAAGCTGCTTCCACGACGAGGCCAACAAGACTGATACCAGCGTTGGAGTACAAAGGTGACTGGCCTGGGTTGTATACTGGAGGTCGATAGTTCTTGAAGACGTTGATGAAGTCTTTTTTGTTAGCCATAATAACTGGAGACAGATGAATGGCAAACTCACCTTGCTTCGTACAAATAGGGGATCCTTCAGCGGCACCCTTGCAAGATGGGGCCTTGTTGCGAGCTGGGACCTTAGGAAGACCCAATTTCTGCCAGTCAAAAGGCAACGCCGTAATATCATTGGTCACTGCCAATGTCAGTTAAGCTTCAACAAGAGCTGCGGATGTAGCATACTGTCACTGCCAAGGCCTGCGAGATGTGCCGCGGCATCACCAACTGTGATGTCATTCCATTGAAAAGTATTCAGCTCGTCTCGATGACTGGAGCCATAGTTATTGGCCAGCTCAGGAATCCATTTTGTAACAGGGTCGTCCATGTTCAGTACACCATCCTCCTGGAGCTGCAGCGCCGCCAACACGGTAAAGACCTTGGAAATACTCCCAAGACGATAGACAGTGTTGATATCGACCTTCTTAGCTCCAAGCTTAGGATTGACCTTTGGAGGAGTGTGATGAAAGTCAAGCATAGGCTTATCCTCGTAGATGGACTGGATTCCTATGGAGACTCCAGAGACGTTGAAGCTCCCAACTTGTTCCTTGATGGTTGAAGTAATAGCGTCAAGTGCAAATTTCACTGCAGGATGTTGGCTGGGCTGTCTTGGTGCTGGAAGAACAGGACCATTGGGTGGACAGTAATGGGGAGCTGCCTCGACTACCTGGTGTAACCCGGCAGCGAGGGTGAAAAGAGTAGGTAAAGATTCGGAGAATAACATGGCGAAGAACTCTGAAAGGAGGATGAATGAACTACAATGAAATTGGGATATCATGATAAGTGAGCAGTTCAGGCGACCTTTAAATATTTACATGTTCAATGACAAACGCTGCATCTGCTTGCTCAAGTTGCTCTGTCGAAGCCATACACAGCCTGTAAAAGACCGAAAAGATCCACTTTGTGAGGATTTAGCGTGGTTCTGGGAAGCTGATCCATCCACGATCAATCATTGGTCAGATCGTCTATACATAATTTTGATTGGCTAGATTCTTCGCAAAGATCAAAGACCGATATTATCTCGCATCATTCCTCGCATCTGACCCACTATACTCAGTAACAAGCTGACAAGCTATGCACACTCGCATCTGACCCACTGTAACAAGGCAATTTATGTTCGTATCGATTGGGCCAGGTCTAGAAAGAACGTATCGTCAGCCTTGTTTCATTGGGTCGGGTGCCTACAGTTCGTATGGTATGTGACAGACCCGAAAAGGGGCGGCAAAATAAATGTCTTTCACAGAACAAGGAGGCAAACTTGTACGTACAATGGGCCGGAGAGTGCTGAACTATTTTGTCTGGCCCTGCAGCCATGTGCGGTGATCAGCTGTTGCTTCCTGCACATGCCACGCCTGTTTTACCTCGTCATCCAATGCCACTGGTCATTGTCCACCCATTTTGATCTTAGCTCGCTATAATTCGTTTATTCTATTAAGCAACCTATTCCGGTAATGCCACAATCTCATACCAAACATCCCAGTATTTCTCATTTGTCCATGAGCTCGTGCCCTTACCTCGAGACTTATCGCTCACCATAGCCTCTATACTGCGACATCTACTGAGCTGAACTTTCGAGAAACGAGCCGGGCTTCCTGCACCTCGATATTTAGAGACGCTTTCGTGTCTCCTGTCGAGATAATCTACGACCGTACACTGATGAACTCTTTCATGCTCGGGGATATCGCTTGACTGCCACTGATCCGCATCCGGACGGAGTTTTGGGTTTTGCTCAGCCGCAATCACAACTTCTAATACTTTTGCTTCAATCTCACCCCACCATGGACCTTCTCTTCCGCTCTTTCGAAGCAAACTTAGAGCTTGACTGCGCCAAAATGGATCTCTGTATTTGAGTGTTGAGAAAAACAATGGTTGAATAATGCCGAGTTCTGGAGAAAATGGAGGTAATGAGCTTGATATTTTGTCGCCAAGTCGAATGTCGAGAAGGATTTTAGCTGATGTGATGATTTCTTGGAATTCCGGTGCATAACTATCATGTGCTGACTCATAAGGTTGAAGGATGGTGGAAATATATATTAACCCCGTGAGAAGTTGCATACGCATAACCAGAATTCTCTCGTTCTGAGGATGGTTGGGTGGGTATCTGGGGTCGCGTTGGTTATTTACTAACCACTGCTGCAAGCTCCCAAGATGCCGACCTTGTTCGACCACAAGATCAGGAGGTATATTCCCAGGATGAGCGTATTTGAATGGCAAGGCCGAATTAATAAACTGATAGCAGCCTTGTAGTACCTGAGCTATCGCTGGATCTGGTGGTAATGATATTATGCCGCTTGACCAGGTTGACGATGTGAAAGGAAGACATAAAGCGTAGGTCGCTGAGTGAAGGTTGAGCTTGTCAAATATTTCCGGAAGCGCCTCGTCGTTATCAACAGGAACTTTTGATCTGTTTTTCTTGGGTGCTGCCATTACTGCATGAGCGCCTTGGAAATGCACGTATGCTCTATCGCTGCGCTGTTGCAACGCCTCCGTGAAAGCCATTAGTAGACATGAGACCATACAAGGCAAAGCCCCATCTCGGAGGTAAGCAACTTCATGGTGCAGTAATTTCAACGCCTCGTGATACTTCCGCGTTGTTACTATCCCTGTATAAGATTTAAGCATCTGCTCGTTATACGACGCACCGAAAGCGGCGGCGGCGGCTTGAACAGATGGGAACGAGTGTATCATCTGTGGAACGGCATGACTCCAGAAAGCTATTTCGGGCTCGCTTTTGGCACGAGGGGGTCCTTGGCTGAGAATTGTGCAGGTCAGATGAGCGTAGCGATCCAAGACGGAAGCTGGACTATGCGGGATGACTGCTGATGATAGTGACCCTGAGATGGGGCCGGCTGGCGATCCGAGAGGGTAGCCGAGACATGAGACTTTGGAGAGTAAACAGCGACGACAGGAAGGTTTTGTTTCGTCGCATTTTACTTTGCGTTTTCTACATTTGTCAGCTTGACTCAACACGTGTTGAATGAGGGGAAGGGACGGTACTTACTTGCAGGTGTGACATCCATACTTGGACTGTCTGACATTGGATCGAGTTCGTTTTGTTATATTTGTAATCCCTGTCACTTTTGTTATATCGCTAGTTGCTGCTGGTTGTATTTTCGCTACCGATACATCCATTGTTTGACGTGGCTAGTTTGAGAGCAGGGGAAGAAATGAGGGACGGCGAGGGGGCAGATCCTACGCAATTATAATTCTCCGCATCAAAGAGCTGGGGTTATTTTATAACCCCTGCAAGGCCACATAATCAATGCGACCCTCCATTTCGGCACTTGGTGGTTTTTGTCTTTCTTTAGTTTATTTGCATTTATCTTTTGGTCTCATCTAATTGATCCAATCACCTTGCGCTGCTATTGGGATTTTGACCTAAATGGCTCAACTCGATTTTTAATTCCTATTTGGTGTTGTTGTGTGACGTATGACCTGGATTGCATGACAATGATGACAGCCCTACCGGCTAATAAGATACATTCGGGGTTGTTTATACGCGGCTGCAGCTGGGTCGCTGTAGAGCTAATACTTGGATCTAGCTCGAGAACTATTCTTTTGGTTTGGTTGCAAAACGAGAGTGAAAGGCCTTGTGATATCATTACTCAGTTGAACCCCGCTGAAGTGAGTTGAAATCAGCCGAACTCAGCCAGTCATAGGTTACCATCCGCTGGGTCCTGGGAAAACCTGCCTATTCAGCTCATCGCCAAGATAAGGCAGTGAAGATGAGGATATAGGTATATAGTTTGTAGTGACACATGCCCGCGAGTTCAATGTACGAGGCTGGAGTTTCCCAGCATCGTGGCCGGACGCCTGAAATATCGGACAGTGCCCAGTCTCGAAACTACTTGGCGTTGGTCAGAGCTGAGTATGTTACAGGTCTCCGCACAGTGGTTCCTGGAACACGTCCCCGAATTGACCTGCTTTCATGGACTGTCTCGATCGATGCGAACAGCCATGAAAAGCGACAGGGGTCCCTGTGCCGAACCAGTCATGTTTTGGTAGCATCTGACAAGGACAATGACTTGCATGGGCTATTTGATGTAGATAAGCCACGCTTTTCAAGTATTGAGGGAGCTACTCAGATCTATGTAATACACTAGATACTGACCCTCTGGTGTGGTGGCTGTAACCTGTACAATGATCTGCGTTTTATCGCCAATCACTCTGAAGTTCAGCGGGTTGAATGCCAATCCGTCACCAAGCTCTGCAAGTTTTCGAAGCTGGGGAGGGCCTTTCGGACCTCGGGGCTTGACATCTAGAACAAAATAACGGTTACACCCAGAGCGTGTCGCAAGTGCTAGTATTGTCTCCAGATTCTCATTAGTCGCGATCCTCAATATCCGGTAGTCCTTGATCGGCGGGTGAGCGACAACTGTCAAATCATCGGATTTCAGGTTGAAGAACAGCCGAGCCTGTGCAACCACGATGACTTCCGATGCTTGACCATCAGTATCACTCGGCATGCAGAGCATGTCTGTGAAAAGTCTTTCGGGGCCGTTGCTGGAAGTCTGGGCATAGGAATGTTAGATTATGAATTGAACCTCGGCCAATAACTCACTACTAGTTTCAGATCTTGCTTTATACTGGTTGCAGGTTGGATGGTGAAACGATTTATCCATATGCCAGGAGACCAGCGGAATACTATATACCCTTCGTTGTTTGTTTGGAGAACGAAATGCTCGATGTCAGCAGCAGACCATTTCAGTTTGAAAACTCTTTGCTCAACGAGACAAAGGTCAGCATCTGCGTGGTCTTGGCGTGATGTTGTTTCTGACCAAGCACTGTAAAACACGTCAGCTCTGTTCAAGTGGCATTACATATCTCCTCACCTGTCTGCAGCGTTGTCTGGCGGAGACGGGTTGCCTGCGAGCTTAGAAGTCAACAGCGAACAACCACTGTCTTTGTCGCCCAGGATGCAAGCCACGGAGTCTTGATCGGGCGAGACCGTCAAGAAACGAACCCCGGGGAGTGGCAAGGTTACTACACTGTATGTTTTCAGCTCGTTATTCAGTTCAACGTCAAATATGTAGCACTATCGGATTAAATTAGCTCAGGATTACATGCGAAAGTTGAATCAAAGCAGTAGCTTAGACTTACACTGAATGACTCATCAGTTGTGACAGCAATGAGGTATCGATTCGTCAACTTCATCGATCTCCAAGAGTGACCCGAGCTCATGAGCTGGTGTTGTCCGGTGCATCTGAGGGTCTGGTCCCCAGGGCTCTCAGTGGGAGCGGTACTCGATCCGCTTTCAGACTGACTAGGGGAAGTCGAGGTTGCTGGCCCTGAAGGTCTGGTAAAAAGCATTACATCTTTGTCACTCCAGTAAACCAGCAAGTTACCGTCTGGTGAGATCTCGCATCCTGAGAAATGAACAGTTCTATCAACGTCTAGCCGCCATGCACTGATTTGCGGGCTGGGCTGCTTGCTGAAACGCGAAAAGGCGCTCTTATACCTAGTTGACGCTTCCAACAGTATACTAGGACCAAGCGCCCACCGCTTGTGTTTGTGTAAAAGCGACCCAGTCGACATTGGAGGAATACTGACTGCGGTTTCCGTATTGTCGTATTTCTTGAGAGTTGCCCTCAGGAATTGGATGACTCTATCTGCGCTGCATCGGTGGTCCTGTTCAATCAAAAGTACTTTATTCTCCAAAGCCTTCAGCATAAAGGCAACAGCGTTCGCTTCAGCTGGATTTCGTTTCTTAGTCAGTTGAATAAGCCTTTCGTGTTGCTTTATTACTCCTTTGTTGATAGAGAAGTTACGGCTGAGTTTGTTGTATTGGTAGAACACGTCAGTACCCCGGTTGCAGTACTTCAGTCGAGACCTACTGAAGCCATCCAGTCCCTGAAGCCCTTCTTCCATGTACGTAAACAGGACGCTGATAATACAGCCCAATGACCAGACATCACTAGACTCGTTCATTATCCTGTGACCGACTTCGGCCTCTTGGGGTAAGAATGTGCCACTGTTCCGTCCACTTTGAGTCGCTAAGGCTTGGCTGGGATCGTCGCTTGTGCGCCTCTGAAAGAGGTCGGCCAGATCTATTCTTTCACAATGACCCCCAGGCTGGACTCTTCTCCGAATTCTGGACATGCCAAAGTCGCTAAGCTTCCAGATCATGTTGCTATAGGTTGAGTCTGGGTCATAATCCCTGCTCTGTGAGTGATCTTTGAAGACGAGAATCTTGCTTGGTTTAAGATCAAAGTGAAAACAAAACAGCATTGTCCCTTCTGATGTAATCATTCGACTGTGGAGAAAATCAAGCCCATCTGTCAGGCCTATTAGCGATAGAATTAGGCTTTTTCTGGCAGCTGTGTCCCCAGTTGGGATTTCCGGGTTATCTTCCATAAGCTTCTGCAGATCCAGGTCTGCCAGAGGCATGAGAACACTGAATCTTGGCTCTCGGCCTTCTGTTACAAGACCACAGAAACTTTTGACAATGTTTTTGTGTGTTGAGGCACTGTCGAAGATGTCTCTGAGAGCTTTTCTTTCTGTTGTTCTGTTTCTCTCGAAGCTTCTCTTGCATATAAAATCTTTTCGGGCAATGACCTTGGGCTGAGCGTTGATGTGACCGAGATCTCGTGTTGTCAAATGGCCCTCGGCGACCTTGACCTTGTAGACCTTTCCAAACTCACCAGAAGCAATCAGCGTTTCCTCCACCCATGGCAGAGGTCGCTGATGCTTGTTTTGGATTGTGATAAGATCGCTGCCACCAACGATAATGGTACAGAATGGACGTTGTTCGTTAAGGAAAGCTTGCACATCAGAAGAGCTGCTGAAGAGGTCGTCGAGATATTCCTCAGTCGCCGGCAAGAGATATGGCGTCTCTCCGCATTTGTTTTGAACATATGCTTTCTTATCTAGAACAATGTCTCTCACAAAGGCCTTTGCCGCATCGACTGAGCACTGCGAGAACATTAAAACCGCAAGAAAGTCTTGAAGCATGTTCTCTTCGATAAGTCGAATAAAGAGGTCTAAATCCACAGCTGGCTGGTTTGTGTCGGCTTGTAAAATAAGACCGTCAGACTTGAGAAGACTCTTATAGACACGTTCTAATGTAGACCGCGACATGACATCCTGCACCATTCCTCTCGTAGCGAAAGGATCTCCAGTTTCATTCTTCGCAAATCTTCCTTCGAGTACTGATCTTATCACACGGCACAGGCGTACATAGCTGGTAGTTGGCGTCTTGGCCTTGTCGTTATATTTGTCATGTTCCGGAGTTTCCCGAAGCTGCTCACTCGGTTTAAGTTGAGGAGTCGGGAATCGAATAGAGACTTGACCAAGTTGGACCCGAATATCGTCAATTATATCCGTTAATGGGATCACATAGCTTCCTAAGAGCATGTCCGTGGCCACAAGGTGGCCATACACCTCGAATGTCAAAGAGTCAACCACCCATGACCCAGAGTCTCCTTGTACGATGTCTGTGTATCTGTCAGCTCTTGGCCCAGGTATAAAATCTACCTGCTTACCTGAATCCTGATTCAACTCTATGTTGAACGCCCTAACGAATTCGGAACCAGGCTTGAGAAGGATTCGGCTTAGACATCCAGACAAGACTGCGTCCTTGATACCAGAAGACCTAGTGATGATAGAAACCGATCTGTTACTTGATCCGCTGGGTAGAGAGGTTGGAATACTGAGGGAACGGGGAGCTTTGCCTCGGGCTACAAGCATGTTGGGTTTTGATGATATCTGTGTTGTAGGAAGTTCAAACAGTGCCCAGTCTCGGAAGCATGTAGTATTTGTCAAAGCCGAGTATGCGATAGGTTCCTTTAAAATAGTATTGGGAAATGAAATGTTTGGTTCGACTGATCTCGACCTATCGATAGCTTCGACCGATACGCCCCAATCAATCTCAATTTCTGAAGCGTGATATAATAGATCGCTCATGGCAGAGCTTGTCGAAGAGCTGTCGTCGGATTCGTCCATATAATTTGGCGTTGATATCCCTTCATGATCGTCACATATCAGGTCATGAATACCGTGGGCAACTGTCAAGCCATAGATGCGTTTTGAACTGGATGGCATGTCAATTTGCAGGAGGCCCCCCATCGTTGCCAGGACCTGCTGTGACGCGGTATCTTCCTTGATGAAATAAATGGGCGTTCCGCATAGTGTATATTCTGAAGGCGTGAGGAATTGTTCTGGAATTGGAATGCCGATTTTAACACCACATCGCGTACTTGGTGATGCTCCAAATATGTGCACATCAAACATTTTTGTCGTTCCGTCGCTAGACAGGCAAAGGTCCTTCACCAACTGCATGCGTAGGAACTTTCTGATTGAATGATGGGCTCCGCTCTCATCGGAGCAAAAAATTACCAGAGCAACTTTAGCATCCTCAATCGTTGTTCCAAGCATGATAGGTCTTATCGACATTGTGGGCAGTTGCCGATTTGACCTTAGTAGGAACCTTCGTTTTGACTTTGCCATATGCTCTGCTAATAATCTGCTCATCTGCTCGATAACATCATTGGCACGCCTTGCAGTTTGTTCATCAATTGGCTTTGCGATGGGTCGAATTGACACGCGTTGCTGTTCCATGATAGTTGGCGGCTGAAGGCGAGAGCGGAGCGCTGGGGACACGTCATCGGGGCCAGAGCTTCCATCGTTCGTCCTAAGACTCTGGTTGCTGGATTCTCCATAGCCTGAATCTACTTCGAGATGCGCTGTCGTTGAGTCTGGCATACCCTCGACTTTGGAACATTCTGATGGATGATAGCTTGTCTCCCCACTGGGACTAAATGAGTGCGGAGCCTCCATCCTCACTCTAAAAGGGTTGAAAAGTCCAATTCGAGTCTCATAGAGCGGTGAAAAATGGAAAAAATTGGATCAGACGGAGGATGGAATGTGAGCTGAAAATAACCGCCGAGGCGTTCGACAAGGCACACTTATTGGTTGCCAATAGCCACTAACAAAGCCTCAGAATGATTTAGCTGCATAGCCAGGGCTCCCCGAAATTACAATGTCTTGAAAATGAGGCTATGGCCTGTTGATCGTGAGCAGGCCATTGCTCTTTCATGTTTCATGCCAAAGTCTGTCATACAATGTTTATCCACTGAAAGAATTGAAACCTCGAGGAACTACCGATGTTTGAACTCCCTTCGCCTTATCCTCTCAACAATCTCACCGATCAAGATCTCCAAGACCTCGTCGGCGTACTATGGAACTGGAACTTGTGCGAATCCTGCAAAATCGAGCCTGGAAAGCAGCCTTGCGCATCGCAACCATGTCCTGGAGCGCGATGGACCAAGCTGAGACTATTTTTCGAGTACTATAAGAAGACCACGGCCGATTATGTTCCTGATATCGTTGCTGGGGCTCCCCCGGCATTGCAAAGTCATAAAGAGCTCATTGCCATTATTCGTCTACTGAAGGAGAATCCTGACAAAAAGAGATCCGAGCTGACAACTATTTGTTTCTCGAATCGAAGCATAGATCAGATGCCCGTACCTGCAGACCAGAATAGAGCTTTGGACCTCGCTCTGAGAGTTATGACGATGATAACCTGCTCCCTTGAAGCAAAATCAGTAGACACGCTGGAAGCTGGTCTACAGCCGGTCACATGGGCGCATGACATGACGTGGCCTGAGTTCGTTTCTAGTGTATATCCGACCACTGCTTACACTGGACTTGACGAGGGAGCTGCAACCTTTCGCCGTATTAATGAGCGAGTAACCGCGAGAAGACTCCTGAAGGTGGCCAGGCTTCGTTTCGTTCCGACAAATGAACTATCGAATCATCTAAAGTTGAACCAAAAAGAAGGAACCGTTGAGTTATTTCATCATACATCATTTCTAAAAGAGACCCTTATTGCCAGCCAAGAGGATGCGAAGTAAGTGCCGATATCCGTATCTCTAATCTTGCTAATTCCCTCCACCAAGGAGCCACTTATCTCGAGAGATCACGATCGAAATTTTGAATTCTATTCAAAGGACGCTATTCCCTTCAACGACAGATGCAACGATCCTTCTTCGTTCACTAATCTCAAAGCACAACCTAGATCCAGATTGCCTCAGATTTGAACCGTCGACGTATCAAGTCGCAGGGGAGAACTCGTGTGGATACTTCTACCTCGAATCAAGACTGGTGGACCTCTATGAAGAGCTTGATAACCCGACGCCGAGAGGATATCTAGAGAAATGGTTAGAAAGGAAAAGTGGTGCACGATATGTCATGATGGCAACACTTGGAGGCGTAGCCATAGCGATCATATTGGGTGCACTAGCTTTGGCTGTTTCTATCTTTCAGGCTTGGGTGGGCTGGCAGCAGTGGCAACACCCTGTTCAGGGATAATGGGGATCAGGCATGGAACTGGGGGCTCAATGATCCAGGGAGCTTTGCGATGAAAGATTACTATGCTCAGAGATGAATCACGGAATTACTGGGGCCAAAAACTGATGTCACACGGTTTCACGTCAAGCTGGACCCAACCAAATTACAATATCGAAATTTCGAACTACTAAATACAACTCCCAGCCACATCCTCATCACAGCTCACATCAATGGAGAGTTGCAAGATGTTACAATGATGGTTTACACAAGCGAGAACAAAAAACTTGGAGTGCGTCATGTTTAATAACAACAATTGAATTGGTACTTGAGGTGAAGAAGTGATTACCATCGTAAACACGTTGCATGCGCAACTTATCGCTTGCACCAGGTCTGATCGCTCTTAAGGAGGGGACCAAGGTAAGACTCGGGAACTATTTCAAGAACTGTTAGTAGAGGTTACACTAAGAATTGAGTATCGGGGAGACTTGCTCTCAAGTCCACTCTGGAAACTTCCGCAAAGAGTTCCCCACTGCTTGTCGTTATCGCAGTTCTTGAACTGGGGCTCGCTTCGGGACAGGCTGGGGGAGTCCTGGTAGTTCCACTCGCACCAGTTGTGAGTAGCCTAGAAATGCTGTTAGTAATGAAATCAATGCTCATCAAACGTGGAAAGCTTACAAGGCATGTAACACCAAGAGTCTTGGGATCAAAAGTAGGTTCCTTTCCAGCACAGTCCTCAACCTTGAAAACATCCTTGAGCTCAGCCCAACCCTCGTCAATGATAGCCTTGGTGAGCTCAATGTGAGTGTTTCTCCAATCGTTAGGGTTGTGCAAAGCGTAAGTGTTTTCGCCGTCAACAAACCATTGGTTACAGTTTCCAGCTGGGTCAAGAGCATCACATGAGATGGCGCCTGTGTCCTTAGCGACAGTGAGGGCATTGAAACCAACACTCTTGGAAGAGACGATGCCGTTGGCCTTGAGGGCGCTGGACAGAATGAAGAGCTGGAGTTGTCGGTACAAAGTGCTGGCCTGGATTGTGAGGGAAGTGGTAACGCGCTGAGAGAAGCCACCCTCGCTACAAGCAGCGAGGAAAACCTTATGATCACCCTGAACCTGCTTGACGGTGTCGAGAAGGTTGCTTTGGTACTGCTCAACAAGCTTGGCTAGAGAAGAACCCATGTTGCCCAGCTGGATGGCACGATCGTTTGCAGTTTGTGTTTTCGTCAAGCTCTCGCCAAGCTTACCAGAGAGATCGAAGGCAGCAGAAAGGCCACCACGGATGAAGCCAACAGCTATACCCGCATCGCCAGGAACAAGACCAGTGAAAATAGAAACAATACCAAGCGTTGAGCCGAGGATGTTCATGAGTTCGTTCTTTGGCGCGACGGCCTCGATGGGAGGAGCAACCTTGGCAACGATTGCGTCGATGGTCTGACCGGCGAGGGAGGCGCCGTTGCTAAGGGCTGTAGAGTATTGGTTGAAGAATTGGTAGACGGTGTAGATGTTCCAAAGGGCCTGGAATGTGTGAGCCTCCAGCTGGACAAAAAGGATTGGAAGGACGGACGTACATAGAATTGCTGGTTGGATTCGTACTTGGAAGCGTCCTTCGTGTTGAATGGCGGGCAAGTGTCACTGGTGATCAAGTTGCAGGTAAGGCCAGTGAAGCCCTGTATTTTTATCAGCCTACTGAAGTGGCGAAATTCATCGATGAGCTTACGTTGAACTGCAAGAAGCACTGGGCGAAACCAAGCTCGTCGCAGTTGGCTTTGGTACCATTTTCGGTGACCCAGTCGTTGATGTACTTCTCCATGTTTACTAATATTATCAGCTTTGGTCATATATCTAAATACTCGTAATTCCAACTTACAGGCCTTCCAGCATTCAGGCTTCAATCCCGAAGCAGACGAAGGTGAGCAATCTGCACCGGGATCGGCCTCAACAGGGGCGGGCTCGGGAGCAGTCTCATTGTCTTGACGCTTGAGCAAAGGACCAGCAGAAACGACTGAAGAAAAAGAAAGCGAGAGCAACGCGGTTGCAAAGAGAGACATGGTTGCTCTGTAGTGAAAGATCAAAACAAGAAAGGAAAGACAGTGTGTGACCAGCAGCGAATGAAAGGTTGCAAAATCAGTCGATAATACTCGAGACTAAAATCTGCTACTGATACGTAGTACATGACCATATATATCTCCAGCCAACATCCATATCCACAGTCGTGGGACCATTACTAACGATACTATAGTCGGCAGATGAACTTTATTGTAATTATTCAGTAACCGGAAGATGAACTCGCGCCAATAGCACAACATGCCAATTCATCCCACAGGAAGATACCGCCTTGGCAGGGCTTCAGGTTGAAAGAGATGAACTTTAACAATTGGGGAACTGGTCTTATCAGGAATATGCATGACAGTTCCTCGCTCTTTGAAACGGGGTATTCCCATGATGCCCCTGTCTGAGTTTCGGAATATCGAAATAGGTTGTTCATATTGACCTCAACCCCTGTCGCTTTGCCAGATATGGTTTTTGCACGGACGATCGATTGCGGGTAGTTTCAGGGTGTCAACTCTAACAAATTGTCGGTCCGAGAGTGTAACCTGGGGATTTCTTAATTAAATGATAATTAAGTTTCCTTGGCGGCTCATTCTGGAAAATAATTAAGTTTATGGTTATAGGGATTTTTGATCATTGCCGAATTGCTTCACTTGAGACGAAGAGAACATGACTCGTTGGTGGAATTATGAAACCGGCTACGGCGTCACCGTTCAGGAAGACCCTGGCATGACGTCCCCACGTGTCACTGCCGATGGTATCACATTGGGTATGGCATGTTGTTAAAATGGGGTGTTTGAGGGCATCGCAATTTGACACCATTGAAGATCTTGGCGCGTTGGATGGTTGATCTGCCGTCATGACATCGACTGATAACATCAGAGGGAGAATCCTCATCTCAATCGGCTCCACTTCAGGTCTTGTGGAGATGAAGGAATGGTGGTGTTTTGTGTGTATTGGATAAGGAAACGCGCCTTATCAGGAGGACTGTGAAGTTGCATAATAGTTTCTGAGAAGTGACTGAAATCTATATATACATTGTTTCCCTGCATCAGCGCGGTTATTGCCTATCTTGAGCTCAGTGCGTCTAGGAAAAATGCGGCACCCATGCCAACCAGTCCACTGTATGGTATGCTCTCTCTGGCATTGACGTAAGACTGTAAAACGTCAGGCCCAGGACCACCAGCCTTGCAATAATATACGCAAGCAAGCTCAGAGAATATATGAATAAGCATGTTCCCTCAAGGAATGTGGAATGATCAAGAACACCACTGTTATCAAATGCCGCAATCAGGGCCACTGGTAACAAAGAAGCCACGAGAGCACCTATGTTGAACCATCTCCAGAGTGATCTGATCAAAACCGATGGGAATTCCCAGTTCCAGGCGAGCAGGTGAATAGCCAAGAACACAGTCGTCGTGATATATAGAGTAGCCGAAGGGATTTTCTTCTTGAAAGATGTCGACAATGACGTGAGATCTGCCATCTCCGAAATAAGACCGTCAAAGGTTTCAGTGGATAGATCCTTGACTCTTGCTCGCAAAAGTTCTCGATCGTGTTTGACTAAATCATCCATTGCTGGTGGATTCATACTCGCTGAGCTTGTTCCCTTTAGTACTATTACCCGCCGCGTCTCAACATCGAATGGCTTATTCCACCAGAAAATGTGCATAATAACAGCACAGAAGATGAAGGCTAAAGTAGCCAGTTCCAGCTGAGATATCGCATAGCCTTGTGTTCTCCGAGCTATGCTTTGTATCACCAGCCATGTGCACTGAGTTATAGCAAAGGCTTTGGTGATGACATCGGCTTTGCTTAGGTCTTTGATCTCATTCTCGGGTATTTTAAAAAATGCGGCTTCGTCGACTAGTTCGCCTGCAAGCTGGTTAGGGTTTGTCCCAAAGATTTAGACACAATCTAGCGCAGATAAGTATGAACTGAGAATAAGACAGCTTACTTAGAGATTGAACAAATTTGGCGTTAGAACCGCGGAGAATCGACGCTGCGCTTTCCCTGTCTTCAGAATGTCCAAGCGCCCCCTCGTTAATAGGTTCCATACCTCTTTGGGCACTAGAGGTTTCTTGTGGGCATTTGACGACAACAATGCCTCCCATCTTGACATAGAACGCGTGGGCTATGGTAAAGTCTTGTGAGCTGATGGTTGTCAGATGTAAAAATCATCGTTTTTTTTTTGGAGAGTGAGAGAGAGAGTCCGAACCTGAAACCAGTCTCAAGCTTCTCAAGTTCTTGGCTCGCCTCCATGCATTGCTTTGCAGCCAACGCAACGCCAAGTTCAGGTGCAATAGAGATCCACATCATCCAGAGAATTTTACGGCGCCATTTTCGCCTCAACGGTTTCTTGGGCCAGATTGAAATGTCAGGCAGGAATTTGCATAAATGTAACGTATGCCACTCTCCTCGAATCTCTTCATGGGTTGGGATATTAAGGTGAACACACTTCCAAGAGCAGACGATAAATATGGATAGACAACTCCAAATAATGCTCCAAGTGCTTCTCTGTGTCGCGGGAGAGACCCAGCCGACCATTTTACTGCCTGAGTTATTCTCAGTAGTAGAGTCGGACTGGGCTAGGGCTGGGTCTGATAGTATGGCAGCGAAAAACAATAATGGTGCGATTGGAAACATCATAAACGCTTTGGGGAAATTTGAAAATATGATGAGAAAGAAAACTCGGCTCTCTAAATGCGGGAGTACTCGCCTTATAAACCCAGCCTGATTATCACCTTATTTCCTGGCCTTGATAATGACCCTGCAGCCTGCTTTTCAGCTCTGTATGGCTTTGCTCACTTTGAGCTATGGTTGGTCGATAATCATTAGTTTGTGTCCAGAGGGGCAGTGCTGAGAAACAATAATTACGTGGATAGCCGCTGTGCTTACATGAAGGGAGGTCTGCGAACCAGTTGGATTCAGCCTTTCAAGCCATGAAACAGCCACACTTGACCAAAACCCAAAATTAGTGGCTGTGTTAATTCTGTATTGCGCCGATGCATAGATATTCATTTATTAGGAGTTAAGTATTGGATAGCACCCAGGCGTTCCTGGCTAGTTGGTAATAGCTCTCACGAGGGGGTTGTTGGATGGAAATATTTATCGGCAAAAACCGAGAAAGTAGAGAGTCAAAGGGTGGGGTTGCCCTGATTGGCTCGTTCTATAAAAGACGACCGGCACCTCCTCTTCTTAACCTATGAATCAAGGCTCGTTAATCCTCTCTTATGTGCCTTTTTGCTGTGCGTGTCACAAACTATCCACCGCCATTACTGCATGCCGTCCGCCCAACAAAAAGACTCTTAGACAAAGGAAACGAAGGTGTACATGGTATCCAGACGCTTATCCATTCGACTGTTAATGCTGAGCTGATGCTTCCTATCCACAGATTGATCATCAAGCAGCATAACCAACTCCCAACGCACATACATGGGCCACGGCTCGGGTTCCGAGGCTATCAGGTGAATAGCCTCCTGGCGTTTTCTCATTCGCTTTTCCAGACGAGTCTTGATCTTCTTGTCCCTGAATTGATCTCCAGATAGCCTCCAAAGCTTGGTACTGTCGTCTTCGTTGACTCGCGCTTGGTTGAACTCATTGGAAGTGCTGGCTTCATTGGAAGTGTTGGGCTGGTTTGTCTGCGAGCCATCCCAGTTGTCAAAGGGGAGTGTGCCTTCAGCAACACCGTATTTTCTGAATTTCTCAAAAAGCTTATTCGGCGTGTAAAGATCAGAAGGTTTCGCCTTCCACTCAAGGAATGAGGGATACTCAGTGGCGTCAATTAGATCCTCTTCAGACCGGCCGGAGATGGGTTCTTCGACTGCTGGGTCCAGATCATCATTCTCAAATGGGTTGTCGTCGTCGTGTTCCTCTTTAACTGTCTCGGGATTATAATTGTCAATCAGGTCCTCTACCAAATCCTTGAGCTTGGGAAATTCCATTTTATGATAGTTAGCCAGTATGTCTGAAAAGGTTGTCGTCTCACAGGTGTAGTCGTTGGTATGTTGTTGTTAGTATGTTTGTTTGGGTACTGAGGTTGAGGGTGAAGAATGGGAGACGGAACTTGTGGCAGTAGAGAGGGATATTTATATTCCAAATCTGACAAGTTGGCAGTGGTAGCGCACCTTTGTCCAATGAATAGTACACAGTATGAAGTGGCTGAACAAGAGAAGTAACCATGTTCAGCAGAACAATATGTTGACTGGAATTAGAACGCATTGAAGATAAGGAATGGCCTATGAACTAAGTGTAAGAAACTCATTTTTCTTTGAGTCTATTTAACAGATAACGAAGTATTTGTTGTATGTCAACAGCGCCTTAGTCTGACTGGCCTGGCTATTGTTCAGCTCGTGCACGGGTGAACCGGCTCCCGAATGAAGAACCGATTTATCACAACACAATGCATCAGTCTGCGAAAGTGTCAGTAGTAGCACTGTTCCGCAGGCAGAACACACACGCGGGGTTGTTTGTTAGGTTCCTAGTTTTAGTTGTAATACCTTGTGTAATATCAACAGGCTCTTAGTATTCTGGCTATTTTTGAGACTGCCAACTAGGTTCTTATATCTTTAACTTTTAGTATTTAATTAACTAGTATAATAAGTCTGCAACACCCGGTCTAATGCAAATATGCAATAGCTTGTAATTCCTAAACTCTTCTTTTAGAAATACATTTCTTCTCAAAATAGAATATTTCCTACCTTTCAACCATGACATAAACCCACTACCTCAAAGATGGGCTTTGACCTTATCATCAGACGCCGACTTCCTCGCCTTCTTAGTCCACGGTATCATGCCATTCATCTCATTAGGAAATGGGATGTGTTGCAAAATAGGTCCATCAGCCACCAAAGGCAACGTCCTGATATCAGCAACTCTCTGTGCCTTGAGAGCTGGCTGATTAGCACCAATGCAAAGCTCTAAATTGAGTGCAGAAATATCCATCCATAGCTTTGCTGGAGATTCTCGCTCGTATTGATACGCTCCGAAAACCGTCTGTAATTCTCGCTGTGAAGGATTGGGTTCCGAGCGAAGGAGACGGTGAAGGCCATTTACCAAGGCGATGGCGTCTTCCATTCCAACGCATGCTCCTGCACCTCTCATCGGGTTCATCTGTAACATGTCAATGCGTTACTTGAAAAGAATAGCGCCTCACTCACCTTATGAGCAGCATCTCCTACCAAAACCATCCGGCTCCAATGCCACCACGGCAGCACGCCCTCATCGAAATTTGCACTTCCACCAGCAATCTTATTCCTCCATAAATCGCCAAACGTAACACCCTTGCCAACAGGAACATCCAACCAAGGCTGAGCCGCCTCTTCTGCGTCGTTTTGCGCGAAATAGGTTCGTTCCTTGGCTGTAGGGATGCGGTGGTAGACAATGATTTGGGCCTCTCTCAGGCCCGTGAAAACCTGAACGTGTGCATCTTTCTGGTAAACATTGATATTTCTACCATGTTCAAGTTCTTTGGGAATCAGGACCTTGGCATATACGCCGGCGTGCGATGCGGAGAATGGGTTTATGCTTGGGTCGAAAAGGCCTTTCGGTGCTTTTGCCTTCATTTGGTCTCGGACGCTGCTCCAGATACCATCGGCGCCAACGATTATGGATCCATCTTCCCAGGTACCATCTGTAAACTCAGCTCTAATGCCGTTCTCGTGAGTTTGTACGTTGGTAAGTCGTTTGTTCAGCTTGATGTGTTTCTCCTTATTTTTGAGTGCGCCCAGCAAAGCTCCGGCGAAATCTGCTCTGTTAAAAATTGCCATGGGATATCCATACCTGTAGCGAATCAGTACAAAGAATGCGTAAACGGAAGAGAACTCCACTCACAATGTTTGGAGTTGCTCAAAACCCCGACTTCGATGGATTTCATTGCCGTCAAGTGACATATGTATGGCTTCAACCATGGGTTGTGCAACAGCTTTCACTGCCTCAAGAAGGCCGAGTTGATGGAATATGCGCATGATATGGGGCCATAAGAATAGTCCGTAAGCTGGCTCGGGGGCGATTTGTGATCGCTGCTCAACAAGAACAAAGTCGATCCCTGAAACTTGGAGGGCGTGGGCAAGGACCATGCCAACAGGCCCAGCGCCGACAACGATAACTTTGAACGACTCCATGATTTGACTTCTGACCTAGATTTCAGAAGAAAATGAAAAGGAGAAGAAAATGAAAAAAAAAGAAATCTGGGGAAATGCGTCAGCGCGATGACTATAAAATAACAGTCACGCTGAACATATCCGTCAAGGATCGGACTTTTGTCGCGTCGAACGGGATTTTTTCTTGCTACGGTTTAGCGCTGACGAGAGCGAGGTGCTAGTGGCACCAAGTGAGAAACAAATAGGTACCATTTTTGTTAAGCGATGCTAGAGCTCCTCTCAGTGGCTGGTCTAACACTCAATTTGAATGTGACACGTAGTATTTACCTGAAACGATAGAGCATCATTTGACTTGTCTCACCCTAGAGGATTATCAGGATCACCACGTAAGCACATAGTCGCTACTATTCCGTTATAGAAGTAAGAATAATAAAATAAGTGCTCTCTAGGCGAGTGAGATTCACATGCAATTTTTTTATTGCAGACAAATTCTCAGGAAATATTGGAATCTGCTCTTAAATTTGTTTTCAGTAACGCGTTAAATTCCATAACACAATGCGTCTGTTGAAAAGGCTCGTAACCTTGATTAGAGTTAGAAATGGAATTAAAGAGTTTAATTGGTTGGAAGCAAGTGCTAAATAGTCTGGGATTATATATTTGATTTATACTTATGTACGGATTGGGGCTGCCCTCTTGTACACAGTCTCTAGTAGGATGTTTTACTGTTAAGGTTTTCTAAAAGAGTAACAAGGCAGGATACTTATACTTGTAAAGATAATCCTATCAAGATTCCATTGCTTACTGTTGGAGCTTTAGGACAAGCTTAATATTTTATATAAAAATTGTTTTCTTTGTCATAATGCCTAGCCCGCCGCTCTACATGCAGATAGTTTATACTTATAATAAAGCGAATTTACGTTCCTGTAATCGTTGCACTCAGAATTAGCTTCATGACACGAGACTGCTGACGATCTTATCTAACTGCTAGAATAATCGCGGTTGCTCATGAACCTAACCATATGTAGTTCTGCTCTGCTCGTAAAGCGATGGCTCGTCTTGAAAAGTCTGATGAATCGGGAAGCATCGAGTCGACTTTGCTGGAAGTACGCTTCCTAGGATTTCTTGGTATTGATTGCGTGACAAAACGACACATGCGTTACGAAAGGTACTATAAATACATCTAAATTTATTAGCTATAACCCGCGTATATGCTTACTGGTGGCTTTTTCGACCTGGTCATTCTGATAAGGCATCGTCTTCAGATGGCTAGCTTCACATTGGCAGTCGCTTTGGAAACTGAAGAATTGTACAATTTCGTATTATTTAGTCGATTATGCGACGACGCAATCTATATTATGTTACCCATTTCATATATCTAAGTCGTTACCATATCCATCCCATAGCCCTCTTTGAATCAATATACGCACAAAATTAAGTCAGACCCAGGAAGAGCGGTAGAGCAAATGCACAAGAAACCTGGACAGCCAAAGGCACGATTGCATAAGTGCCAGCAGAAAACTTGCCAGGAGCAATAGTCCAACCCCAAGGTGCACCAAAAGACATGTACATCATACCAGCCGCGAGAATGATGCAGATGGCGAAAGTCCACTTGAAGCGATGCATCATCTTGTTAAGACCGATGTAGATACCAGTAGGACCCAGCTCCTTTGATGTCGATGCCCACTCAATATTGACGGAGAAGGCGTGGCAGAGAAGAGCCTTGGCACAGTTGATGCTGATACCACCAAAGAAGAGAAGCAGGAAGGGAAGCCATTTGGCAGCCTCGAGAATGGCCATCCAGAATGACTTTTCCTTGAGACGATGACGGGTCATGCTGGTGGCAATGGAGGCGACACCATTGAAGATGACCAGCAGGGAAACCCAGATACCCCATGATGGAGTGTAGAACTGGTCGAGGTCTTGGAAGAACAGACCAACGAGGAGGTAGTTGACCAGAGTGAGAAGCATACCAGCAGCGATGGCATAGTCTGAAACAGTTAGCTTGGTACATAGAGACATGAAGGTGATTAAAACTTACAAGTAAAGATGTAGGCGATAATGGAGACCTTGCTGCTGACTGGCATGTTACTCCAGAGGAAGCGGAGGAAGAGTCGGGTGACAGGACCCTTGTAAATCCATTGGTAGAAAGGATGGAAGACAAGCTCGTTGCAGCCATAAGCGTACTTCTCCCATCGGTTCAACTCATCATAAACCGTCAAAGACACACCTTCTTCGAAGCCACCATTATGATAGGTAGCTAGACGACATATCATACCCGCCATCTGAACCCTCAGACTGATATCAAAGTCCTCAGAAACATGTGCGTCAGACCACCACTTGGTGACCTTATCAGAGGGATCAACAAAGGCAACGCTTTGAATAGCTTTCCACCGAAGAAAAGCGTTGTGACCGACAAAAGGCGCAACATCACCAGTGCCAACACCGTACTTGATGGCAGTGTAGACAATGTTGGTGAAGTAGGTGATACCGTTCTCAAAGATGTTGTGGGCGACTTGCATGACACCTGATCCGTGCTGGAGAATAGCGACTTCAGGACTCTCATACATCTCAAGGGCGCCGTAGAGAAGGCAGTCGATGGGAACTCGGGTATCGCAGTCAATGAGAAGGATAATCTCACCCATGCGGATGTTACCCTCAGCCCAAGTCTTACCCTCATCAGCATCAACCATATTCTGCAGAGCCTGATCATAAAGTCTATCATCATCCTCAGCAGTAAGATCATCATAACTGCATCCCCTGCTCTGGCACTCCAGTTCTGTAAGACGAAGCATCTCATCCTCGACACGGTTGGAGAAAGCAAGACAGTAATTCATGTTACTAGCCTTCTTGAACTTTCCCTTGCGCACGAAACCAAGCTTGTTAGCGCGGCCTTGGGGACTGACTTCGCTTTCATCTTGGTTATCGACTTCAGGGTCAACAGGGGGTGAGCGCTTAAACCAGGAGAAGAAGCTCTTGCTCTTGGGGTCCTTCTTGTTGGGAAGACGAGCGCAGTAACCGATGCCGTTCTCGCGGTAGTATTGCTTGCGAGCAGCGGCGAGTTCAGGCTGGATGCATTGCATACCGTCGTCGTTGATGTAGACCGAGGCAGTGCCGCCTTGGTTCTCGTAGTGTTGTATGGCGGCCATGACAGAGACCATAGTGGGCACAATGACACCTCGGAGACCCTCCTTGTAGACAGGCATCTGAACGGTGATGTGAGGCAGTTGGTAGTCGCGATAACGCTTGGGGTTGGGCTTGACGGCAGAGTGGAACTTGGAGTTCCTCAAGCAAATTCCAGCTGGAAGAAGCAGTTGGAAAGCGCTGCTGACAACGACGATGAAGAAGAACAGTGACAAAACGCAGAGAGGAGGGATGACAGCGACCAAAGCGAAGCGCTTGAAATCGCCATCCCATGACCATTGGCGGAGTAATCTCGAAACACCAACACTCTGAGTGAGAATGACGAGCATAATAACAATACCAATTCGGAACGAGTGGACGAGAAGAGTTGGACGCTTAAGCTCCTGGCTCTCGACGTCTTCATCTTCATCACCTCCTTCTTCGACCTTGATGGCGGCCTGGTAGACCTCATTTCTCTCATCAATAGCACCACGGACAGGCGTCGGCAGGCCATTGACGGATTGCTCTTCTGTTTGAGCCATCATACCGTGAGGCATGTTGGGGCCAACGATGAAAGCCAGCATCTGCTTCTCGACATTATGCGCCGCTGTGAGAACAGTCTTTGCCTCACGAGCCCAGATGAGAACACAGCGTTCTTGAACGACGATGCATGCACTGGTCAGATGAACAAGTGAGTCATGGACATCTGCGAGACTCTGGATGATAGGGATGCGAGCACCGGTATCTTCATTGACCAGACTGGCTTGGTCAGGCTTGATGCTATCAAGAACAGCATTGGTCACTTCAGAGCTCATAGACACGACGGCAGTCTCATTGAGGCGAGTAACGGCAGCAGCCAAGTCTGGGCTTGGGTCATCTGGGTTGTAGATGTAATCGCCTTCTGGCTTCTTAAGTGCAATGCATGTTGATGACCAGCCGCTGGTGATGGCAGCAGAGGCAGGTTCGTCGAACCATCCGAGAAGAGTTGCTCGACGAGCAATGTACTTGGCCACCTAGTGATGTTAGTGTCGATGTATATGGTGAGAGATGGACGCAGTGGCATGTGCACGAAGCACGATGGTCAACATGGGAATGAGCGCTTTAGGATAGGAGGGAATGCATGCAGCGATGGATCGACAGAGTTGATCGACAGAGTTGATCGACAGAGCGTTGGAAACAACATGAAACAATGAGGGAAATGACTTACAACAGGCAGATCCGAAGCCGCGGCATCGGGAATCTGCATGGCAGCAGGCGTACCCGAGTATGAGCTGTGAGCGGATCTCGACGGGGGCGCTCTTCTCATGGACCATTCCGGAGCTTTGGGCGTGACATTGGAAAAATACCCTGCCTCAAGCCTCTTGAGCGTAGCAGAGTCTGTAGTAGGACTGGACGGTCGAGTCACATCAGACTCTATGAAGCGAGAGGCAGACTTTTCCGAAGTCTTTTCGGAAGCCATGGCAGCGAAAGAATGAAGTGAAGGAGAAGTTTCCTTCAAAACGAAGGTGAATCTCTGCTCTGCCCTGCGCTCTGCAGGGGATGGGGGTGGGGGATGGGAGGAAGAAAAGGTTGAGTCGGTCACAGCCAAGAGGGGAGAGTACGCAAGGTGAAGACGGGCAAAAGTATGTTATGAATGCAAACGCAGCACGGCTTATCCGGAGATCTAGATGAAACTCGACTGTCAGCACAGAAGTCTCGATCTCGTCTGCACCGACTGCATCTGTAAGCGTCAGGCAATCAGGCCGGTCAAGATGCAGACATGCTTTTTCAGCTGGTGGCTTGCTTGCTTGCTTGCAAGCTTTGCTGTCGCCTCGTAAACCCTTTTTTCTCTTTGTTTGTTGGGACAACCACAGCCATGCATCTCAGCACGTAACACAAACCGCAACACTTCAAAACCTTGTTTGTCACTGCATCAGGTCCAGCCCCCTGGATCGACTCCGAGAAGGTCCCGTCGTAGTCACCTCTAGCGAGCTGATGCCAAGTTGAGCTGGCAGTAACGTCGACGACAAGTGGAGGATACTGTACCCGCTGCCTTGATAAGAAACAGAGATATCTTGCACGCTTGAGCTGACGGTATGGGGCATTTTTGGCTGGTGGCAGGGCTTTACGCTTGTGATTATGACAAGGCGTGGCCACGATATCAAGGCCAGTCGGCCACGGAGCGAAACAAGGCCCCGGAGTGAAAAAACCAAGAGTGGATATGTCAGTTTGGTTACGAGTAAGGTCGCAGAAGCGTCATGTAGTCGTGCGGCGTCTAATTAAACTTGTGAATTATCTCTCCGGTCGCCTTGCTAAGATTAGAAATAGTACAAGCACGTGTATTTAGGCAAGATATCGCCAAGACGGAGACCCAATGAGAAGAGGAGAAGACAGTGACAACTTTTCAAGATTGTAACCTATAAGCACAAGTCGTTTCAGTTGGCAAGGTTGGTTGATAGCATAGACTCATATGCTTAAGGAATAGCGTTATCCACGGGCCGGATGCCGCCTAGCGAGGGGTTGTGTATTGGTCAATACAGGCGGTTAATACGAAGGGAAAAAAGTATCTTAGATAACGTCCCGTCCCTGGTCAAAATACAGGGATATATGACAACTACATGGGTGGTTTCAAGGATGTTAATTCATCTGCCTGGGATTGCACGACCTAGCTTCCTCTTTCACCACTAGTGGTGTCCTTGGCTGGTAACATCGCATATGAAACTTGCATGGTCCATTTGCAGAAGGTTCCTAGCCTGACCATTTTCCCTCGGCGTAAAAGCCCCATGCGCCGGGCCGCAGAGCCCTATTCGGCATCGACAAATCATAGTGCTGACGGGTTTTTGTGGCGTTCGCCACTGACACAATGTTATCTCCTAGCGTGCAGCCACTTTGGAGGATATCAGCAAGCTAGAATATGTCTCAACACTTTGTTACGGTTGCCACGTTGTTGTGCTTGCATTTCAGCTTGGTTGGGATGTATCATGTATGTGAAAGAATCATCCTAGAAGAATGGTGAGCTTACGCGATATCTCCTCAGGTCATGTTCCAGACCAGGACTGACTGATCCCTGCATCGCCCTCGTAATTCTTGGTAGAGCTTGTGAAGCGCTTTGACAGAGACAACAACGAAACAATGACAAACAGAACGGTGATTGCCATTTAACAGAGTCCGTCTTGAACGAATAATTAATTCCGCTTCTCTTTTCACTCCCTGGTCTTTTTTGCAACCAAACATTGGCAATTAATCTCCACTTTTTGTCCCTAATGGAAGGCTCGAGGACTGCCACGGCCGCTGAGGATTCTTCCTCTCAGCGGGTGAATCCCTTTGCGACGCCTGGAGCTGAGTCTACCGAGAACCCATTTGCGACCCCAGTTGCTGCGACGCCAGCTGCAGAGTCTGTAGCATCGCGACGTTTGGGGCAGAGAAATGCTTCTTCATATGAGAGTATGTTTCAATTGCATTTTATTTATTTTATTTTATTTTATTTTATTTGATCGGTGCTAATATGGGATAGTTTCTGGACCTCGCCGTCGCTTCAAGAGTAGTCGTCTCCAAGGCGAGTTTGAGAAGCCATGGCTAGAGCAGAAGAAGAAGCAGTGGAATTGGGACAGCACCATTTTCTACACATGCATCTTCATCGGCCTCGGTAAGTTCACCCTCGCGATAATATCTTGACTCACTAACATTTCACCAGGCATTGGTGGTTATCTCTGCTGGAAGGAGACCACTGTTGTTCCCAAACATGAGTACTGCCTCGTCATGGACGACACCTTCCAGAACCTCAACAACTGGAACCATGAAGTCCAGATGAACGGCTTTGGTAACAATGCCTTTGACTGGACCACCGACGATGAGCAAAACTCATACGTCGACGCCGATGGCCTTCACATCGTCCCTACCATGACCCTTGAGAGCACTGACATCACCCGCGAGCAGCTCCTCAACGGTTTCACCGTCAACATGACCACCAACAGTAAAACCTGGGGAAAATGCACCGCCAAGGACACAAAGAAGAACAACGGCCGCTGGCCCTGCTCAGCGCGTAGTAACGCCACCCTTGGCCAGATCATTAACCCCGTTCGATCTGCGCGTCTCAACACAAAGGGTAAAAAGACCATCAAGTACGGCCGCGTGGAAGTCACGGCGCGTATGCCAAAGGGTGACTGGATGTGGCCTGCTATTTGGATGATGCCCCAGGATGAGGTTTATGGAGAGTGGCCCAAGTCTGGCGAGATTGACATCGCCGAGAGTAGAGGCAACGACGCGAGGAAGTATCCCATGGGAAATAACATCGTTTCGTCGGCGCTTCATTGGGGTACTGCTACGGAGAATGATCGTTGGAGGAAGGCTTCTGGTGAATGGGGAGGAAAGCGAACCATCTACTCTGACGATTTCCACGTCTACGGTCTTGAGTGGAGTGGGAAGTATCTCTTCACCTGGCTCGATGGCCGTCTTCGAGTAAGTAATCCATCCCCCTACACATTTGGGTTAATGCTAACTCCTCCCACTAGCAAGTTCTATTCTTCAACTTCACCAAAAACAAGAACCTCTGGACCTACGGCGAATTCGCTGGCCAGTCCATCAACGGCTCCATCCCCGTCGACCCTTGGAGCAGCACCGGTCGCAAAAACACTCCCTTCGACGAGTCCTTCTATCTCATCCTCAACGTCGCAGTCGGTGGTACCAACGGCTGGTTTCCGTGAGTGTCTCCCCATTTCCCCTACGACGCTGATCTGACATGCCCACTTTTGGATCTTGTTGCGATCTCATCCACTGCGGGGAATCTTGGCTAACACGTTTTTCTCTAGCGATGCAATCGGCGATAAACCCTGGGCTGATAGCAGCGAGACCCCTATGCGTGACTTTTGGAAGGCTAATGCGACCTGGCTTCCCAGCTGGGGGCCTGTCAAGGAGCGTGGAATGGTAGTCAAGTCGGTTAAGATGTGGCAGGAGGGTGCGTGCTAAGTGGTTACATCTGATACACGTGTGGTTTACTTTACGGAATAATGTCTATAGTTTGTTATCTTTGTTATACTGATCTGGCCCGGCCTATAATCTTACATTGAACGGGGGAACAGTTTAGTTTTGGGTCTAAATTCTTACAATAGATGTCTAATTGGCGGTTATCGCGATTCCGTTATCTGTCACTTTTAGCCTCTTTTTTCTCGATCGCTGGGTCAGCATCGGATAATGTTCCAGATTCGCTCATGCAAGTTTTGCATCACCGTCTTACTCTGATCGTAGCCCCTGATTGCTGACTGCATTCGCTGCAGGGAATGGACGAAATACCCAATGGTATAATATCAGAGTCAATTAAAAAGATTACGGTCCAAGCCACTCGGCAAAAGCAATCGGCTTAAGAATTAGTGAGTGTATATGTGAAAGGCATATAGTTCACGAGCAATAATTAATGCACAGGGCTAAAAATCTCCGGTTTAGTGTGTGTGCTGGCACAGCGCTAAAATAGCATCCAAAACAGCCACTAGAAAATAACACAATGGCCATAGCTTAAAATAAAATCTCCGCCAAGCCAAAGTTGTGTGTGAAATTCCTCATGGAGAGCGTCGCAGCTAAGCGCTGAAAAGAGTTTGATAACGCTGCAGCTAACAAAATGAGGTATCCAACCCCGTCTTGTCTCATGCAGAACTTTTGATTGCAGCCTCGTGTTTTTACACTGGCCAAGGAAAAAAAAACTCAGTGCAGTGAGTGCGTTGGATTGGCTGCGTCGAAAAAAAACAGGGCGTTCACCTCGGTTAGTCCACCAACGTTGCATCGACAAACTCGGATATATCCACTTTAGACCATCTCGGAGGCTGCCAAGCAAGGTTTGCAGGGGTTTTGACCTTCTATCCTGACCAGCCGCAAGCCACACCTAAACAGGCACTTGTCGTAATCTCACCCACTCAGACAGATCGAGAGATTAGCAGTGCCCCTTGGCTGTCAGCCGCTTAGATCTCGACCCTGACCCTGACCCTGTCGATCAAAGAACCCCTCTGGGCTCAGGCCCAGACCCTCCGCGGGAGGTAGCATCCACAGTTGTGTTGGCAAAAAGTCAATATGCAATTGCCAAGTCGGGCTCGGCAATCTAGACCCCGTGGTGCAGACTGGAGTCGTACTGGCCTGATTGTCCTGTAAAAAGCTTTGTCTTAATCACAAGCCATAACTGTACGATAACCATACTGCATATTGGCAAGCCCTCGACTCGACGCGCCCGTAGACATGCATAATCACCCACCGTCTTCATATGCTTAGCTGTCAGCATCTTAATGTCTTGGAGTGAGAAAATGGTCTGACACAAACTAATAAACACGAGATTGAGGGAAAAGGGGAGATTCTAGGAGAAGGGATGTGGGCGTGATATACCCGAGCAGCTGAGCCGTGTTCTAGCTTCTGACTGACAGATATATGGGCAAGGTGCCGCAATCTCACTTGTGCTTCTGCATGGGAATCCTTAGAGATCCTTGACCAACCCTTCGCAAACACAGTCGTTTCTGTTTGTTCCGTTCCAAGTCTGTCGTTACGCCCACTTTCTTTTCTCTCTCATCATGTCGTTTCTTCGTTTTGCTGCACTCGGTGCAGCGTTCCTTCACTTGTCCTCTGCGAGCGCCATCGTCCGCAGGGATCTGACACCGCCTGAAACCCCCCGCGAGGGCTGGTCGTACTTGGGCTGCTACATCGACAGCGTTTCGAAGCGTGCGCTCGATGGGCCTGTGCACTATGACACTACGGGTCTGACCGCGGAGACCTGCGTGGCCCATTGTGTAGGTCTTGGCTATGCGTTTGCGGGCATGGAGTACGCCCAAGAGTGCTGTAAGTGATGCGTCTTGTACATGGAATGTGAATTGTGATTGACTGTTTTCAGTCTGCGGCAGCAAGAGGCCTACCACCAAGACCAAAGAGTCTGATTGTAGCATGGCATGCACTGGTAATAAGAACCAGCCTTGTGGTGCTGGTGATAGACTCACTGTCTTTGGCAAGGGCTCCGCTGGAGGTACTGCTGTGCCCTCTGGTGAGCCCACTGAGACTTCTTCTGCTACCAAGTCTGCTTCTGCTACCGCTGGCCCAGTCGCCACTGATCTACCCGCTGACTGGTCCTATCGTGGCTGCTACATCGACCCTCCTGGTCGTGCCCTCACCCCTTTCGGCGCCTCATCATCCATGACTCCCGAGAAGTGTGTTGCTACCTGTATTCAGAATGGCTTCAAGATTGCTGGTGTTGAGTACGCTGAGGAATGCCACTGTGGCAATGCCCTCAACAATGCTGCTTCCAAGACCTCAGAGTCTGACTGTAACATGCCTTGCAAGGGCGATAGCAGCCAGAAGTGCGGTGCCGGTAATCGTCTTTCCCTCTACTCCAAGGGAGACTTTGAAATCTACCCCATTCCTGTCCCTCAAGAGAAAGATCTCCCTGGTGACTGGAAGTACAAGGGCTGTGTTTTTGACAACAACAACCCTTACCTTCTTCAGTGGCTGTATGAAGATGCAGGCAGCTATGCCGCCAGCAACATGACCATCCCAACCTGTCTCGCCCGTTGCCAGAAGTTCGGCTACTCCGCTGCTGGTGTCGAGTACGGTCGCCAGTGCGTCTGTGGCGATCTCAAGGCTGTCGAGGCTCGGGGTGATGTCTGGAAGGACAAGAGCTTCTGCAACATGGCCTGTCCTGGTAACCGCAACTACACATGCGGCGCAGGAAATCACATCAGCTACTACGAGTGGACCGGCACTTCTCTCAACACCTTCCACTACGCCTCTGGCCCTGCGGCAGGACGCTATGACCACTTCTCTACCTCTCCCATCATTCCCCTGATCAGCTCTGTCGGCATCAACAACAAGGTCGTCTTTGTTGAGAAGCACGGTACATCTCAGGATAAAACTCAGGGTTCGTTTGAGTTTGACTACTCTACCAACACCTACCGTGAACTTGCTCTCAAGACTGATGTCTTCTGCTCTGCTTCTTTCACTCTTCCTGACAAGGCTGGCCGTCAAATCAACATCGGTGGATGGTCCGCTGAGTCGGTTTATGGTATTCGCTTCTTCACCCCTGACTCGCCTCAAGGAAAGAACAATGGCACCAATGTGTGGGAAGAGGACTACACGAAGCTAAAGCTGTTCGATCCCCGTTGGTATCCCACTGCCATGGTCCTTTCCAACGGTTCCCTTCTTGCCATGGGTGGAGAGTCTGGTTCTGATGCTCCTATTGTTCCCTCCGCTGAGGTTCTTCCCCATCCTGCTGGCGTTACCAAGTCGACTTACCTTGACTACCTCGAGCGTGCTGAGAAGATTGGCCGAACCAACTCGTATCCTCACATGGCCATCTTGCCCTCTGGTGGTATCTTCTTCACTCAGTTCAACGAGTCTCGTATCCTCTCTCAGGTTGACTTCCAGTCTATGAAGAAGTTGCCTGATATGCCTGGTCAGGTTAACAATCCCTTGACTGGTCGCAACTATCCTCTTCAGGGTACTATGATGCTTCTGCCTCAGAAGGCCCCCTACAGTGATCCTCTTGAGGTTCTAATCTGTGGTGGTACTACTCACGAGCCCGGCAATGAGGCTCTGGACAACTGCGTCACTATGGCCCCTGATACGCCCGGTGCTGAGTGGACCATTGAGCGTATGCCCTCCAAGCGTGTCATGCCCAACATGGTCGCCCTTCCTAATGGCCGCTACCTCATCCTCGGCGGAGCTCAAGTCGGTCGTGCTGGCTTCGGTCTGGCCAACAAGTCCAACTTCAACGTTGTCATGTACGATCCTGAGCAGCCCGTCGGTCAGCGTATGACTGTCATGGCCAACACCACCATTGCCCGCATGTACCACTCTGAAGTCGTCCTCCTCAGCGATGGAAAGGTTCTTGTCTCTGGCTCCGATCCCCAGGACAATGGCCCGAACCCTCATCCTCAGGAGAAGCGTATCGAGTACTTCTGGCCCGACTACCTTCTATCTGGTGCTGCTCAGCCCAACTTCACCATCACAAACCGTGACTGGACCTATGGTGGGAGCTACACTTTCACTCTCACTTCTGATCTCGCAGAGGGCGCTTCCAAGATGCGCGTGTCTCTCATGTCCTCTGTTGGAGCTACCCACGGTGTCAGCATGGGTCAGCGCACTCTCTTCCCCGAGTTCTCCTGCAGTGGAAAGACGTGCACCGTGAAGGCACCTCCTAATGCTTTCATCAGCCCTCCCGGTTGGCATCAGATGTTTGTCCTCGACGGACCAACTCCCTCGCACTCCATTTGGGTCCGAATTGGAGGTGACCCAGCACGCCTCGGTGAGTGGCCTAAGCTGTCTGGTTTCACTCCTCCAGGCATGGGTCCGATTGATCGATGGGATTAAACGCGAAGCAGTTACTTCTATGATAGCATGATCGACCTGATGGGGCATATGACGATATTCATCAGCGTTCGCAAGTTTTTCTTATATTGTTTATTCTTTCATCTTCTTAATTCTGGGGTCTATGGCCCGTACTTGTAGCTTATTTAGCTGGATTTCGCACGCATACAACAGCGTTGCGCAGAAATGTTTCATTATGTATATCTATAATTGTACATATTTAATTTGCATTCTCAGATACATGCGTGTCATCAGAACTTACGGAAATGTGTCTGTCGGATCAATTGGGATTCATCCAACTACGCTCAAGTAACCTGGAAATATGCCATGCACTTACTTCTTGCATGTAACAATTCGATTTACAAAACAAGTCTCTATAAAAATAGGTAACCTACCGTAGATCTTAAAAAACATTTTGCTTCAGTATTCAGTTCAGCACTATTTACCGTGCTAATTTTCAAACTACTATCCAATCATAAGGCAAGATGGCCGAGCGGTCTAAGGCGCTGTGTTCAGGTTCGATTCGAACTAGTAACGATTCGCAGTCTCGAAAGGGGCCTGGGTTCGAATCCCAGTCTTGTCAGCTTTCTTTTTTTATGCTTTCTGATTTTTATACTTATTGAAAACCGCTAGAATCTTCATTTCTACCATATCGCAACCCATAACTTGCTATTTGTCGCTTCTTCTTACTGACTGGCTGTATCTCAGTTACTAAATAAATCGTTTAATTCAATCATTACAAAATTACCCGATTTTCCATATTTAATACTAACTAACCATCAATCAGTCAATGGGCTAGGTAGTTACCGTTACCCCTCACAATCTAAGCGCCAACTCTTATTTCTTCAACATAGCATACTTGGGAAATGAACCGCCTACAGGAAATGAAAATGAGAGATCAGCGGGTCGCGATGTTTGGTGATTCTCCACCGCCACCGAGAAAACCCGCTCCCTATCCAGAAGGCGAGCCTATTTACAACTGTCTTTATCGAAACATTGTCCGACACGGCAATACTATTACTAAATACACAACGCATCCTGATGGGATGGGCATCAACAATGAACCAAACGAAGCATTGGTGTTGAAATTCGTCAAGGAGCACACAACAATCCCCGTACCGGAAGTTATTAGCAGCGATTGGGATCGCATCGAGATGGAGTATATCGAAGGTCAGACGCTGAAAGAAGCCTGGCCTTCCCTGCAGCCGCAAGAACGCACGGAAATACTGGATCAGCTCAAGGGCTATATCGCTCAAATGCGCGCTTTGAAGGGTACTTACCTTGGCCGTTTTGATGGACAAGGCGTCGTTGTTCCCAGTATGATGACTCGATCTGGTGGTCCCTTCATGACTATGGAATCATTTCATGATTGGCTTGTTCGTCCTCCGAAGCGTATCACTGAGCAATCGATGTATTGGCATCAAATTACAACGCAACTCGCAGCTGAGTGTCCTATTGTGTTTACGCATGCCGATATCTCATCAAGAAATATCATTGTACGTGACGGTCGTATAGTTGCGTTTTTGGACTGGGAATGGGCAGGCTGGTATCCGGAGTATTGGGACTATGTATTTGCATTGCGAGGCTTGGACAAGGTTGATTGGCAAACGTTGGGGAGCCAGGTACCATCACTGTTTACCAAGCGCTATGACCTTGAATATGTACTAGTGGGTTTCATCACTACTCTCTCCTAGGTGGATAGTACGGTAGATACTCAGACCTCTAGATCAAGAATACATTGTATTTCACCCCAAAACTTTATACCAAATGCGCAACGTATCCAAACTCCTTCCTGCTAACTCTGCCCAGCTATCCAACAGTACCATCCAGTAACTTGTCCATGAGCTCTCCCTCGACAATATCATACCACTGCTGTGTCTGATAACCACAAGATACAAGAGCTTGGAGGCCTTCAAGAACAAAATTCTGACAATTCCAATCAGTAATCCTCTCTCGGCCCTCCACTGGAATGGCTGCAACAACATCGACCGGGTCCATCTCACGACCTCTACGGACTCTGAGAGCACCGGCGTTGACGTGATCCATATACGTTGCACTGAGAGCCCAATCTATTCCTCGATGAATCCTATCGACTTTCCAGGGATCCGATTCAGTCTCGTGCTGTGCATGGACAGTTTCATGAAAGTTCGGATTGTCGGGGCATGTAAAGTACGCGAGCACATGCCGGGCGAAGTAGAAATCAGGGTTTCCCCTAAAGATGTATAAAGTGATGCAGACAGTGGATTCGCTCATTGTGATTTCTGTAGGGAATGGCACGAGATTGTATTGTCGAGGTCGACTGGTGGGAATTCAACTGTGATATAAATTCAGACAAAAGAGACGAGGATAAAAGGGAGAAAAAAATCAAGAAGTTGTTGATGAAGTTCTTTGCAGTTTTTTGAGCTGTATTTTAATTGAAGAGTATTGCTTCTTTATATTTCTCAATAATTCATGTCCTGGTGCTCTGGTGTATGCCTCGTCGGCGGTTAAAACCAACCCGTCGCAAGGATCTAACAGTAAGCAGACCATAATGCCTTGTCTAGAGGTGGCGCCAACCACGCAAAACTGTATTTATTACGACTCATATTGGAATACCTGAGACTCCAGAAACAGTTGTTGGTTGTGCGTCAAATAGAAACCACTCATTTCTGCAGTGATCGTACACCTGTTGGCCATCTGCGAACCGCAAGCACCAAGCCAGGTCTAGATATCGATTGCTGACAACGCCAGCTGGCATTGCCGGAGATACTTTATCGCCGAGGAAATGAAGATCAGATCAGGCAGCCGCCCAGTGGAACTTTATAACCCTGGCATGCAACCATAAAAGTAGAACCAACAACCAACAACCAACATTGAAAATGGAGAATCAAGTCACATTTTGACGAGTTGGCCACATAGGATCAAGAATCCTAACAATAATCCAGGGATAATTTTAGCACTCCAAGGTATTATTCTATCACATTCTTAGGCAGCACAATAGTCAAGCCATTTTCCGTGGAAAGCACAAAACACGCAAAGACGTTCTTCAACCATTCAGTGGGTGATAAAATGAATACTATGTAGTTAATTGACCCAAGTGCCTGAGCTGAGGCATATGTATTAGTTGCTCTCTGCCCTTCTGATCTTACGCTTTGCCACTTTCCTTTTTATTCCATCCTTCATAGCAAATATCACCTCTTTGCCAGAGAAAACCACAATGAATACTAGAAGAAATGCCATCACAACTAAAATGAAGTAGAGAGTAAACTGCGAAAACGTTCGGTATGAAAGGTCAACACCTGTATGGCCACTTGCTTCAACCGCCAACACGACCTGCATCGCAGCCAAAACAACAGAAAGGATAGCAAAGATAAAAAGGATCGGACCATAGAAACGTGCTATCTGAGGGCTGTATTGCCACTCCACCTTCAAATAATTGAAGCCCAAAAGGAAAACTTTATACCAAAAGTTTAACCGTGCAAGTGGCAACTCTCCATAGTGGAAGCGCCGAGAGACATGGTCGTCGTCAATGCGATCGTGGACAAGCTGAGTGAATCTTGCAAAATCTTCATAAGAGATTCCTTTGGGAATAAGCCGAGCCTTCTCATCTTGAGCAACAACAAAGTCGGATTCATGCTGAACAAGGTAGAAGTAAGACCTCAGGAAGCCATTTACCGCTTTTATGAGGTCTTGCCTCATGGAGCTTTCTATTGGCGACGAGTTCGATAGCAGATAGTAGTCCCAGAATGGCCGGGACAGGAGATATACTGGCAATGGCTTGATAAATATCCGATTGTAAGCCCAGAGTAGGTGTAATCTTGGCTTCTCTGTGATGACAATAGTTCGGCCTCGCACAGCCTGGTCTGTCAATGACGATATAAACTTGCTGTCCTGCCTCGCGACTAACCAGAGTGGCTTAAAGCGGTTCAGTTCGGGTGTTTGAAGTTCGTTGGAAAGATAATTTCCGATGTTCGGATCATTTAGTTGGATTCGAGGACATCCAGGAAGACATGGTGATTGGATCCCATCATTCTGAGCTTCGCGTTGTCTGACTAGGTCGTTTATATCCAGGGTCAAATCTTGGCAGAGTTGGTCATTCGTCTCAAAGGGACATGTAAACATGATTACACACAGAGAAATATCCCTGTTGTACGTGTTCAATGACCAACTAACGGGATAGGGTGGCTGTGTGTGAGCCGCTTCGCTTAATTGACTGGCAGTCAGCGTCAGAAAATGAAGCAGGCGTCTGACATAAGAACTAACCTTGTTTTCTGAGGACCTGAATGATGGATGGGGCGGCGGGCGTTACAGGTCTGTCTTGCTAGGGGTCGCGAAGTGAGGGGAAATGGAAGAGATTCAGGTCGCGATCTAATGTCGGACCGCTCCGAGAATTGGCATTCGTCTAGGACTAAACCTAACAAAGACAACGATCGCGCTACCGACGATCAGGAAAGATCGACTTGTGGCGTTAAGAACATGTATCGAACTAGGTTGGCCTATCGCGATAGCCAGAGATAAAGTGAGAATTTACCGTCTTCCCGGTTTGCCGCGTTTTCTGGAAATGCGGCTTACACAGCGATGTCTCATTCGTGAGTTGAGATCATCTGTGCAGGTCTAGCGGCCAATCCGCTGGAAGTATGTGCCACATCATTCCAGTGCCTGACTCTCGCACAAGACCAGTGCTCATTGTGACCTCAAGAGTCAGGTGTTTGGCATGAGTCGCATTACACATAATGCGACCGAGTCCTCCGTCTGGAACTTGAAACAGCAATTTAGATCTTTTGACTCGATTCAAATTGCACTACGATCCGCGCTATAAGCCAAGTCACGGAACGATGACTGTTTTACGTTATGGACCAGCGCCACTTCACCCTTATCTCCGGATTATACTACTAGTGGCGGTTGCTAATTGCGTGTTGACTCTTCTCTTTTACTCCCAGCTCGTCCTATATCCTCTGTTCATCAGCTCTGAATTATCGTTCCTCAACGTCAAATCCACAACCAGGAATTTTCTGGAATCGTTCCTTAGAAAACCAGAGATCCCAAGAGGATGCGTCGAGGGATACCAAGAAGTCATCTCTCCAGGACACATTGTCGAGTTCAAATGCAACCGGTATCGACAAGGAACCACTTATGAAGATGTGTCTTCACATAACGACTGCGCTGCACTTTGCGAGTCACTCGCAATTGACATTTGCTCATATCATCCGCCAACCAAGAGATGTGTAGTATCCAGTCTTTACGGAAATGATATTCCTCGACAGGGAGTCTACTACATGATCAAGGTTGACGCTGGCAACATTCAACATGAGGAGTCTGAGGAAGACCCGTTCGAAGATGCATTCGAGGACCCATTCTATGAAAGTCTGACCGAAGAGAGAGACAACTGTCTCTACCGTGAAGTGGAGCTGAGAGCCGAGTTGGACCGTTGCCGATCTGAAATTGTCATGTCGTCACCTTTGTGCGGTGTCCAAGGCATCGCATTACACGGCCGTATCGACATGATTAAAGTGTCGGGTGTAGAGACATGCAAGAGCATATGCCTCGCTAATCCACTATGTCAAGCGTACTCTGCTTCCGATGATCCGGGAGACTGGTGTTACATCTTTGACAGGCCACACGGAGGACTTACAACCAGTTACTATCGTCATCTGCACACATACGATCGGGACTGCTAGAAAAACCAAAGCGGGGCGAATGGAGTTGAATTCCGGGGACAGAGCACTATGTTAGGAATGAATGGATAGAGGTTGTCGGAATCGTTCCTAAGGCGGTGAGCTCCATAGAGTAGACTTAACTGTGGTTTGTCAGCTGAATGGAACCAAATTTCAGAGTTTTGCCTTTTATGACAATTCGGGGCCGAGTGGGATTCCTAGCACAGCCTAACTAGCCGAATCCATAGCCGAGATTCCGCGGATTCGGACGCTTGGTATCATAGTGGAGCACGGCTGTTGACGATCCGGCAGTCAAAACCCCGCAACATATAAAGCTCATCATCTCTTGAACCAAGTTTTCAAGATACTCAGTAAAGAACATCTATTCCAAAATCACAAAGCACAATGGCAGCCTCAGATTCAGCTGTGTATCACTACCTTAAGATCGGCAAGCTTGGTCGAGGTGAAGTCGTCAAGTAAGTGGCAAGAAATTTGTTGTTTTGTGATCATTTACTGATGCTTTGTGTAGGCTGTTCTTGGTAGATGCAGGCATCAAATTTGAAGAGCATCGATATGCTCGAGACGAAACATGGCCCGAGACGAAGGAGAAGCTGAAGCAGCAGGGGCTTACACGTACTGGTCAACTACCTTCACTTGAGTACAAGGGCCGTATTCTCACCGGTGTCAGTATTACCCGTTGAATTGTTCCTACCCAGACTGATCCATGGGTTGTAGCATATCCCGATCCTTCGGTACTTGTCTCGTGATCTCGGTAAATATGACGGAACTACCAATGAGGATAAATATTTGGTAGATCTTGTCTCAGACATTTATGTTGACTGGAGAGTATGAAAACCATCACATTGTTATGCCCTGAACATAGAACTGACGATTTATTAGGTCCAATGGGTGGTAAATCTCAAAAGCTCCGACGCCGAGGTTAAGAAGGAGTATGAGGAGACCTATACCCCTCAGTACTACGATCTTCTCGAAACATACTACAACGAACGCGAAGGACCATATCTGCTTGGCGAGCAGGTTAGCTACGCAGATTTTGCTGTTTATGTTTCAATCGACAACGATGCACGAACAGGGACACTTCCGGTATGTTTAAAATCTCAGAATGAATGACAGTAACCCTAACATATCTGTACATAGGCCACCCTCCCCAAGTCCATCGTCAAGTTCAAAACTGCCTTTGAAGCTCGACCTAACCTCGTCGAATATTGCAAGCAGGGCTAGAGCTAATAAGTCAAACTGTAAACCACTATAGAAATAGACATCTTCTCAGCACCGCCCCTTAAAGCTTGTGCGAGTCCAAGTAGTTAAGCATAACTTGGTATCCCAATGTAGCATTAGTAGACAGCGTAAGACCATGGCCGGTACCAGGCTGTAGATACGCCTCGACGTGAGAAGCCCCAGGGGTCAGTCCCTCAAGCGTCTTCATATCGTAGGTGTCGTTGCAGTCACCGTAGCAGAAGGGATAGTCATATTCACCGATGAAGTACTACATTAAATATCAGCTCAGATCCTTTGCTAGAATAAATAAGCTTACCTGAATAGGACCTTTGAAAGAGTCATTTGGCTTCCCCCCATCAGAAAGTCGTGAAAATAACTCTCCAACGGTACCGGTTTGCTTGATCTTCTCGGCATACTGAAGCGCCTCAAGCGTGAACGTTCCCTTCTTCAGGAAGATCTGCTGAATTGCGCTCAGACTAGCCTGTACGGCATACCCAGCCGGTCGGTCACCGAAGCGTTTAGGATCATGCAGTTTAGCAACTTCAAAGCCGAATGCTTCAGGTCCGATACTACCTTGTTGCTTATTGGGGAGAAAGCCGGTGAGGATGGCACCGTCGCTGAGACCTCCATCGGCGGCGAGAAGACCAGTGGTTGTAGCGGAACCGAAGGAGTGGCCGACGTGGACGACCTTCTTGGGTTTGTAGTTGGAGAAGGTCTTGTCAGGATGTTTGCCTGAGACCTTGGAAGTTTCGACGAGTTTGCCTTCGCGAGCCATAACGGTTAGTCCTTTCAGGATGGCAACTTGTAGACCAAGCTGGACTTCGTTGTACCCGTCCGCTTTGGTAGATTTGCCTGTTCCAAGACGATCGTAAGTGAGGATAGAATATCCTTGCTGAAGAGCAGCGTCAACGTAGGAATACAACTCAGGCTTGAGCTCGGAATCCCAATAGCTATTGTAATTAGCAGGTTTCCAAGACTTTCCTTTGTGAGTTACTAACCGCTTGTCAAAACCCAAACCATGGGTCGCGATCTGGAGAATATCCGACTTCTTTCCATTGGCAGGAATGCACAGCTGAGCGTTGATGGAATATTTTCCACGGACAGGAAGTTCTTCTGAGCTTCTATTGGCGTGTGACCAGGTTGTTACATCCCAGACAAAGTCCACGAGTTCGATGTTGTTTTCAACTTTGACCGAGTTGTACTTTACATTTTTGCCTGAGGCAGTTACTGGAATCTGGAGATTGATACAGTTTTTGTTCTGCCCTGTGGGTGAAGCGAAGGTCGGGGTCAGAGCTGAAAGTCCGAGAAATAGCTTGGTGAAGCTGTTCATGATGAGAGAGTTAAAAGTGTCGATGTTGTTTGTATCGATGTCGTTTGTATCGATGTCGATGATATTGATGGATGGAGTCCTTTATTATATATGTTCTTGAAGCCATTTCAATCATTTAGCTACGCCATATCTACCTTCCGTGAAAAGAATTGTTATTTGGAATAAAAGCGAAAACGAGCCTTTTCCAAGCATAGAATTAGTGAGAATTGTCAGCATAGCGTATTGTTGCGTATATCAGCGTATGGATATGTGGGACGTATTTCTTTGCTGCAGCTTACCAAATACTTTACCCACTTAGAATCGTCACCTTATTGGTGCAAAAGGCGCATCGTTCAAGGGACTGCATACCCGCTTGGACTATTGTTTATTGTGCGGCCATGGGTTTAGATGCCCAGCCGGATAATTCGGGGATTGCGGGTGAGTCTTGCCGTGATATCTAGCGCTTGTGTTCAGGCCTCCTCTCAATTGAAGTACTGGAGAAGTTCAGTTAATTACAGTAAGTACGCAGGTGACGTCAGCGTAGTCAGCACATCGGTGGGTAACCCAAAATTGGGTAATCCAGACAGAGACAGAGTTGGACCAGGGAATACGTATTATATTAGTCTATAAGAATATATTAGAGCTTGCTGCTCTTCCGGACATGTAACTAGATTATTACGCCCTGAATATATATTTTACGATCAGGTGCGTTGCGTATAAACCTTGAGATGCTTCAGGAACAGATTATCTAATTATCTGATCGCCTAAACTATTAAGAAATCTCCCTGCTATAGATATAAGGCGTTATATATTGCCCGGGTTTCCAGCTGCTGAAGTTCTGTAAAAGATACGCGCTGCTATTCCATAGAATTTAGCATCTTTTTCACTAAATGGAGCGTTTGGTAGGTATTATGACCGTACTCTAGAACACTTTCCACAGAGATCTCTTTAATCTCCAAGGTTTTAGGAAAGCAAATGTCTGTTATATGATAGAATAACTACAAGAAGACTGCCTGACATGTGATTTATGAAATTTCAATTGCATTGCTCTTCAAACCCAATGGCTTCGATGAAAAAGACCTATGTAGCCCGCTCCTCCCGTGCTGCCTTTAAGAATGCAGCTACCAGCGACTGATTGTACTTCTCTGCAAACTCCTCTGCCGTACCTCCAAAGAAGGCTTTCTGCTTTCAAGCCATCTCCATGGTCCACCAAGAGCCTTGCAATGTCCAAGTGGCCCCGTTGGGCGGCAGCATGTAGCGGCGTACAGTTCCGGGGTCCAGTCGCATCGACGTCTTCAACCTTTGCTCGAAGCTACGCTTGGGATCATGTCTATGTTACAAATCAAAGGCGTCTTTCCACAAACGCCACAGCTGTTCCAGATGGTCAGAAACAGGTTTTTCCATGTCTTTTGCAACCCATGAAGTTGCATCATAGGAGTCACCATGCACGACAATACATTAGTATCACTCCTTCTTGGCCTGTGACAAACTCTACAAACAGAGGTGGGCACACCATATGCGGGTCTCTGACCACATAACTCACCGCATATTATCTACCTTCAGCAGCTAAGCAATGAGAGCAATCACCGTCCCGTAAACCTGCAGCCAAACCTTCGGTGTGGTCAAGAGACGTGTCGAGACCACCAATGTGATGAGACATGCAGCCAATATCATCTAGTCTGCGGAAGTATTGGCCTAATGCCGATTAGCTTAATGCTTGACTTACTTTAGACCTTCCCCTATGGGATACCTGCTTTGGTTGTTGGGTTGCTATGCGTTCTGGTGGCACCCACCAACATGTTACCATCAGCACAATTGACCGGGTTCTGTAAGGCCCAGTTCGGGCACCAACTCGCCAGAGGAGGGAAATACTTTCCCTTAGGGTTCATTAAGGCAAACTTTCGTATCTCTCCGTTTGACTTGTCTCGTGCGAACCATTCTTGCTCTTTCTGCGCCCTTCAACGCTTCTCTCACAACACCTTCACGTCTTTTCCTGAGACAGCACAATGGTACAAAGACCATCAAACTATCAGTGCCGGTGTGATTCCTGTTCGAATCGTAAATATCATACTCGCTCGGTCACGAAGTCCTGTACAAACCACATATCTGTTCAGGAGCAACAGGCCGAAGTGCAAGCTCCATCGCATTTAGGGTCACGGCAATCATCACAAACCACCAGCGGCACAAAAGAACACCTAGTGTCAAAACTCATGCAATCTATCATCCGTTATTGGACTTTAATGATGCTGGACGAGAAGGTGCTTTTAAGTCAGACTCAGCCCGAAGATGTGCCTTCCAGTCCAGCCACTACGCTTAGTAACGATAAGACGAGTGATGGAGGATCTATTACCAGTTTGTCCAAAGGTGATAGGTCTTCTGATGTTGAAGAAAAATCAGTGGATGGTTCGGTCACGGATGGAGGATCAACGACTAGAAGAGATCTCGCCTTGGATGATGATGCAGATCTAACGAGGTTCACTTTGAAGAGTCTGCTGTTAGGCGAGGAACTCAAGAGGCTCCAGGTCTGGAGAACATCTTTTTCCAATAACGAGTTAGATAGACTACCCACTATCGAACATGAAGTTGCGCAGGGTGTCCTTAAATGCTTAACGAGCGTGGCGAATATACTCATCGAAGGATCCAGTAAGTTATCCCTTCGTCCCTGCCATTGACTATACTATTTGCTTATACAAGGAAGGAGAGTGGCGGCCTAGATCTGAGCCGGATGGACTTGAGGCTGAGAGCGTGATTCTAGAGAATCTTCTGAAAGAAATCGAGATAAAGACGACGGAATCGAGGGTTGAAAACGAGGCAATGACGGATTGTAGTGGTCTCTCGGAGTCGGATGGATCATGTCTGACTGCTGAAAATCAGAGTCTAATCAAGGATCTCAAGTATGAGATCGATAGACTCCAACTGCTTTCTCACTCGTTACGTCTCGGCATGAGTACAGGAGTCATCTTTGAAATCAGCAGTTGAATCACTGATACATATGCATGAATTCCGATCAAATAAAATGCTTATTTCAAGATAAAGAAACCCGGTTCCTAGTTTGTATGAGCATATTTAAGAGTCTAAAACCTTCTGTCAATAGTCTTTGGATCCCTTATCGTCATCTGCTTCAGCCCGATTAACCATCTCCCTCAAAGGACTAATGACCGACTGGTAAAACCTTCGCTGGAACATGTCATAGTCGCTTGCTTCGTTGCGACTGCTTTCGCCATAGGCTATGCAGTAGCGAACTGCCTCTTGGTATTGGACACTTGTCTCAGTGCCCAGACGGCTCAATTCCATATCCAACTGTTGCTTGAGAATGGGCCTCTTGAGCTCTTTCCAAAGGCCAAGCTCTAGAAGTACATATCCAAGGTAATACATGAATTTCGTTGGCCTTCTAGACTCACTGTCGAATATCTCGGCTCGTAGAAATGGCATCTTCTCAGATTCAATGGGATAGAACTTTATATCTTGTATACCCCATCCATCTCCAAGCCATTCTCTCCAGCCGTATCGCAGAGTGGCTTCGGCAAGCTTCAAGGCTAGCTTGAAGCGACCGTTGCGAAGGGCTCGGCTGCGTTGGAAGAGATTGAGATGTCGGCTATGCTTCTTTTTCTTCTTGGAATGTAGCCTTCGCTGTTCACCCTCTTGTATAATCCTGGAGAGGGTGAGAGGCTTACAGTTCGTCTTCGGTCTCTTCTTCTCATCCAAGTAGAAGATCTGATGGCCGCTATCCTGATCAACAGCTATGCACATGGCTAGACGGTCGCTGCCTTGGGCAAGGCTTCCAGGACACACCTGAACCCGACAAAACTCAGTAGTGTTTTGCGATATTTGTATTCGCTGATTTGACGATGACGCAGTGCCAGATGAGTATCCAGAGTCACGGCGCCAACGCTGCCGCAGTCCATCGATCACCGTTAACAAAGGCGAAGACGACTCTGAATACACATCACTACTGTCATCTCCCGGGAGGACTAACTTAGAGTGAGCCTCAAACCAGATGTAGTCTCCCTTGTTAAAGTTCGACTCAATAGCCACATGATGACGTGTAACAGCAACTTCATTTGGGCTAATGCAAACTGGCCCCTGTTCCTGTACTGGCACAAGTCCAACGAGAGCTGTATGCCCATGTCCTTGCTCCTGACCACTTACAGGGCAAGCTTCGCATAGGTGGCGATAGAGTGTTTTAGTTGCTGAACTTGAAATGTAGAGTCGGGTGTAGCTTTTTGCTGATTGCGGTGCTAGTCCGCAGTTTGAGAGCCGGTAGACTAGGCTCTCAATTGCGGAAACATCTAATCCAATCTGCCCAAAGAGCTTATTTAGGTCCTTGAAGACCTTGGAACTTCTGATTCTACGTTCACCCGACCGGCCCTATCACCGTTCAATCAAGGTGCGATACGCGGTTGGATACGGGCCTTACCTGGTTTCGAGTGGAAACTCGTGGAAGTGACCTAATAGCATCCTGTAGTTTGTCATGAATGTTGGCCAGTCTTTCCTTTAGATCCTCGATGCTCTCATCAAGGCTGGATATAGTGTTGGACACTTTGCTTTGTCGAGAGTTAGTTGAAGTTGCAGACCAACTCTCTACATGCGTCATGTGAATTTTAATTCTCATTTTCTGGTCAGTGGCCTTGTCGCGGAGTTGCTTCACACAAGTCGCCTTGACATGTGGAGTTCGGCTCAGTAAGATTTCGTACTTTTCCATTATACCGATGTTCACATTGCTGATGTAATGGAAATCAGCCTCTGCGATGACAGGTACGTGTTCCAGCAGGGCCTCAGACGCAAAACCATCATCTTGGTCTTCACGAGCTGGAATTGGCCCAAGGTTGAAGTCGTCCTTGGGCATAGATGATGCCGAAGCTGTTGCTTGAGGGATGCTAAGCTTCAAGGTGCTGATGAGAGCTTTTTGGATGTCTAGGCGGTGTCCAATAGCGCCATTAATTTGGATTGAATTGTGGTTCGCCTGATTCCCAGAGGCGCTATGAGAGGTTGCCTGGGAGTCCATTGAGGCCAATTTCAGTTAGCTGCTCTATGATGAGGACACAGCAGAAGCGTAGGGAAAGTTCACAATGCGAGTAATAGTTCTGTGGGATCATTGAAAAGGCAGACGGGAAGATAAGCCAGACACCCAGTCGGCCCCAAGACTTGAGGCTTAGTCTGATGATGGTACCAAAACGGGAAAGGCTATTCACCTCCTAGTGCCTTCAAGGGTATGCATAATTGAGTTCGCGAAGCAATATTATGATGCATGTCATCAAATAGTGGTTGATGTGGTTGGCTGCCCGATGTGACGGAACTACATTGCATTGCATTTACACGTAGCTTTGAAAAACAGGCCATGGGCTTTGCTTACACCAAGATAAAATAACCCCTCTTTACCCAAAAAGTCACAGCCTACCGCTGAGTGGGTGTTCTCATTGAGCCATTACTTACGAATCACACAGAATCGAAATGAACAGCTGACCAAATGCTGCATTCGCTCGTGTGCGGCTGAGGGAGAAGAACCAACATGTATGCAATCAGCATGTAGGCCTTGTTGAAAGACGGAACTTCCCTCTGCGATGTTTTTGGCCGTAGCGGCGCATGGTCTTGTGATTTGAAGTGGCCATGAACCCTGACCCATCGTTCTCAATTTTTCTCACCTTATCTGCCTTGCTTTATGCCTCGCCCATGTAATAACAAATTCACATTCCCAAACTACTCACACCATGGTAATCTTCATATTCAAATACACTTTTGCTGTCATTGTGACTGACACAGTTGTATCTACAGATTGACCCTATCGGAGCAGCGGCGGCGGCCAGCGCCACAATTGATCAGTCTCTCAAATTTATTCGAAGAGTCTCTACAGCCATAGAGATCCATAAAAATGGCAACAAGGATCTAGAGTTCATCTTCAATGACCTCTGCAGTATTACCCAAGTCATAGAACTTGTCGAAGCCATCGACGAGATCAAAACTAAAGGAGTTCTCAAGGCTTTGGCAAATATGCGCAAGCATGCTGAAAAGCTCGATGATCACGTCCAGCAGGTCAAGAAGAAGTCTAACACCGGATCGTCCTTGCGTCGCGCAGCTAATCACTTCATGACTGGCCCCGAAGACTTAGAACATACCAATAGGATGGTCACGGAGCTTACAACTGTCAAGGCTACGCTTATACTTCAGATCCAGGTTGCTCATGTCGGCCTCGTTGTGCAAAATGAGCAAGAAAAACGGAAGAATCCAGGCTGCACTCACATGTTGAACAGTTTAGTTCTTCATGAAGTCAATCAAGTTGTTGAGCAAAAGCTTGGCAAGGGACAAGGATTGAAGATAGCCGAGGTCCTTCGAGGCAAGAATCCAGATGGTACGTAATCAGTCTCTTTATTCATCGGCCATCATTGACCTAACTTTTACTCAGATAATGGCATGATCCACCTTACACAGGAGGAGTATGAATGCCTTATACTTTATAACTCTCGTGACAATCAACCCAACAAAGAGCTCAGTACGTCTTGTAATTATGGAACGCCTTTCAGAGGACTAATATAAGCCAAGGCACAATTCGCGTCACCAATAACCATACTTACGATCAAGCATTGCAAATCAACGGATTCATAAGCGATGACTGGGTGGAGTTCGCTCAGAACCTAACTATTGAGAACAACCAGGCTCGTAATCAGTCTATTCAGGTGAATGTACCTACTGAGAGACAGGATTTCGCTGCGCTTTTGGCTGTTCGGAACAAAACTCTTGAGATGATGCCTAGTTCTGGTTGGGCACCAGTCCCTCCGATGCCGAGGCAGGCTATCACAAGCCCGGAATGACCCTACATTTTGTTATGGCTGGTTAGCTGTGAAAGGGTATATTAATGACCCAGTGCGTGGCGTTGCGGGTTTTTGTTTTATCTGCTTTGTTGCCTGAATATTGTTGTTGAGGCTGGGTTTAAGCCTAATGCCGCCTATGGAAGGTCAGCGACATAAGAATTTATATAATTGCCTGTTTGGTAATTTATCAATGCGTGTACTAATTTTCGTCGCACATATTACACGTGATTTGGCATTTTACTTCAACAGTCCTCCCTCTGAGCAATCCGAAGCAGTGAAGCCTGGAATATATCACGACAAACTACCTTAAACAATATCATTAATGACATCGATCGCTATCTTAAAACTGTGAGTTGAATAATATATTTACAGTCAATCAACGCCTCGGAAAACTTTGGCTTCACTTATCAACGCTCAAAATCCACTTTTCTACTCGTAGAGCTTATTTTATGAAACGCCTGTGACGCTGTAAAGCTACCTCTATGCTTTGAACATTTCTCCTTTGTATAGTCTACGATCAGCTAATCAGCGCCGCATCGGCTAAGCTGAGGTATGTGAAACCTTGCTCCAGCTCTCACATCGCGTTAGAGTGCATATTTCCGCTCTATTAAAAGTTGGTCTCGTATAGTTACTTAAATATTAATAAAACAAACCTCTGTGGCGGCCTGTGGTGACCAAGCACTAGAGGCCATAGGGGTCTGTTTCATTTACTTTTGGACTTGGCGAGTACTTCACTGTGCTATAGACATTATATAGATGCAGAGGTCTCTCGTTGTCTGTGTGACATCTAGTCTATTAGCTAGTTTAATTAGCTTCTGGAATATTGCCACATAGCCAACTATAATAATAAGTATATCTGGCATACATTAATATCCAGATCCGGACCGGGGTTGTTGAAAGTGCATAATAAGATAGCTTGTCTTCTTTTTAAAGAACTCCCGAGTCTCGGGTTAGCCCAGAGACACCTTAGTAATCCTTCGAGCCTGACCAGTCTGTGCTTAAACCTGATAGCCTTAGTTTCCACTAATATCAGGGCACAGATCCGTATTTAGGCTTGGCATAGGCCGTATATGACGGTTATTGTGGGGATACTACCTTGACTTCGAATCGCTTATCAGAGTCTGATATTAAAGCCAAGGCTAATCGGCACGGCAATGGCAGTTTATCAGCAAGCACGTGGGTCGATGGGTCGCATCTACGGCTACCTATGCTAAATGGGGCAAAACGGATCGCTCAGGATAGCTGATCACACCCTTAGAACTGCTGTGTTATTGGCCATGCACCCGTCTTCCTATGCAGCCCATTATTTCCTTGAAAACCTACCCTATGTCGCGTGTATTCGGATGATATAGATACTATAAGGAGAACTCTCAAGCGAGATGTTCGAATTTCCAGGGGTTAGTTAGGAGAAGCCCGAACAAGTTCCGAACTCCTATAGGCAAATGAGTGTCTCCGCCTATACTGGCCATTACGATGCCACCAAAAGCACAAGGACCACGTTGTCCGGCTGAATCTATGATGATCAAAACGATGAGGATTATCATGCGTGTCCTCCATACTGCCAAGGTTTGCTGTTCTCCTCCACCCACCATCGCGCAATAAATGCTGCGGCTGGTGTTTATCACGATGAACTGCCAGTTGCCCATACCTTGGCTATGTGGGTCTTTATGGCCTTCCTCCGTGTCCTTTTCCTTTTCCCGAGAAGCACGTAGTAAAGAAGATCCTTTGTGATAAATCTCTCAGCGAATCGTTAAACTCCACAGTAGTATCGGTTTCATTGGCCGGCATAGTCAGGATGTTTAACAGATGACAAACTTAAGGATTAGAAAAGCTTATATATCGACGATTTAATAATCAACACTTGCTTTTAGATATATTGATAAAAAGATGAAACCGAGTGAAATGGGACATTATTTCTATCTCTTAGCTAGCTTACCAGATTCTGAATGTCACCCTCTGTTATTTACCTGACTCAGACTCCTCTTCAGTGCTCTTCATTGGGAAAGAAGTTACGCATCGTCGCATTGACCAAATCATCCGGACCGCGACAGAAGATAAGTCTTGGCTCCTTCGAAGATATATCGCCTTTCCTCCTCTCCGCGATATAGTCAACACAAACCGCCACAACTGACTCAAACAGCTCAGTGAACTCGACGTTGCTACCACGTACACACCAACCAATTACTATTCCACCCCATTCCCTCTCGCGTAATTGGACTTTGAGCTCTTCGAGATTGTCGCCTTTGGGATCAAGGTTGAAGCCGACGTTTAAGAATCGGGATATTTTGCTGTTGCTAATTTTGTGCTCGGACCATTGTTCTTTCAAGCCGTCGTTTATATCGCGACCGTGGAGATGACGGGAGAGAGAGATGGTAAGGACCGGGATAGATGTAGTTGCCATGGTGGGATGTAAATGACGGTGGTTTGTGTAAACAGTATAAAATATTTAGAATAGAAGAGATTAGGGAGCGACGGATCTTATGTTCACTACTCGTGGATAATATGACACCTAGAAGAAGAAAATAAATATTAATAGCCTTTGCCATGCCCTAGAGAAAGGTGGATATTTATATTGATATAAGTTGAAGGATTTATGACAAATCCAAAAAGTGGGCTTGAGACACCGAGGCCTCTCGATACGCCGAGGCCTCTCATTGCGCCGACTTCTGCGGTTGACAAGCTGAGGAGTTGTGTTGGAATTTATATCTCAATGGAGGCAGTACTAAAAGCTGAGACTATATGCAGTTCGATTAGATATCTCTACTTGAAGTCCTATAACTGATCATCATTGGCTACATCTTAAACCAACCCTCATTTGGCCGTTGCCACCTCGGTTGGCACGTAGATAGTAAGGTACAAAGACCGCCTCTTCAACCCTATTATCCGTCGCCTTGCCGTCAACGGTGTAACCCGGCGCCACTCCAGCTTCTTTGACCTCCACAGCTTGGCGCCAGCATGAAGTTCTCAGAGCAACGTACTCCTCTTCAGCCCCTTCAATAAATCGCTTCTCCTCCTTAATAGGACTACCCACCTTAAGTCCAACATCTTTGAAGTGGTTATCCTCCCAAGTGTTATCTGCATCCTCCATACAGTAGACTAAGGGGCCACGGGCAAGCGTCAAAGTGTTTTGGTTTGCATATGGATGAGGAGCGATGTACCGAGGTGCAAAGTTGTCGATGATGAGTGAGAACAGTGGATTCTCTGCGACGTAGGATGGATCGAGTGTAAGGTAGCCCTTCTCGAGATGGACCCTATCTTCGCTGGGTTTGGGATCTAGAAAATACTGGCTTCGGGACCAAGACGGAATCCTAAGTCGAATCGTGGTCTTCAGAGCCTCAGAGCTGGTGCAGCGAAACCTGACGGTTCCATCCCACGGCCAATTCGTGTCTTGCTCAAGTGTAACATCACCCTCAGCAGTTGAAAACTTCAGTTGAGCCTTGGTATAAAGATGAACGTTAACGAAGACCTCCCTGGTCACCTCACCAAAGTCCCAGAGATAACCACCCAACGAACCGTAAAGACGTGTCACGTTGGGCGGACAGCAAGCGCACCAGAACCATTCCTCGCGAACACTCTTGTCAGCTTCTGAACTTCCAAGCTGGTTGACATACGTAAAGGCCTTTCCATCAAGGCTCATGGACGTCATGACATTGTTGTAAAGACAAAGCTCCATAATATCCGCAAACCTAGCATCAAGATCAATATGCAGAAGACGTTCTGCAAGCATCATGACTGCGATGGATGCACAGGTCTCGGCGTAGCATCCACCTTCGTCGGTACTCTGAGGGAGGAAATAGTCGCGACCGAAACCTTCCCATTGCTTGATGGCGCCGATACCACCGGTTAGATACATCTTCTTATCAACCATGTTATTCCAGAGGCGATAGAGTGCATCTTTCCACTCCAGCGACGATAGAAGTGGTTTGTCTCCGGATATGTTGATACATACCATGTCAGCGACCGCAGTCAGCAAATACATGGCACGCACAGAGTGTCCTTCGATGGTTTCCTGTTGGAGTATAGGCTGATGAGATTGGCAATACCAGTGGGACGCGTGCTCTGGATAGGAATCAGGCCGTTGGTAAATATTCTGGCCTCGCTGTTTCAACTCCCACTCAAAGTAATGCTGTCCTTCTTGGCCTTTACGGTTACCTCGTTCTTCGAGGAAGTATCGGGAAAGCTCATAGGCATGTCGATTACCAGTAGTCTGATACAAACGGAACAGAGCAAGTTCGATCTCGGGATGTCCAGGATACCCGTGCAGTTGGTTATCCGATGGTCCGAAGGTTTCGTGAATCAAAGCGACGTATCGCTTAATGGGTTCGAGAAGCAGGTTGTTCTTGTAATACTGGCGATGTGCGATAGCGGCTTCGATGAGATGTCCCGCGTTGTATCTGTTAAATTCAATGAGTATAATAGACATCAAGTAAAAAGAGAAGCAACTCACAATTCGTGCATGTCTTGCAGATTCGTCCAGCGCTTCCCAGGTTCAACAACCGTGTAGTGAACGTTTAAATACCCATCATCCTGCTGAGCCGAACGTATCATGTCCACCAACTCCGTGACGGCGGCATCTATCTCAGCATCATGTTCATCATGGAGAAAATAACAAGCACCCTCTATCCACTTGGCCACATCGCTATCCCAGAACAGATGAAACGGGACAGGCCACATGGACTTGTCGGCGTAGATTTCATGCCATTGGAGTTTGAAGCAATCGTAGCGACCAGTCTCACGAAGTCTCTTCAGCTGTGTCTGCAGTGTCACCTTTGCGACTGTCCTTCTGCGCCTGAAGAGGATCGAATCGGGCGCGAAAGTGGTGTGATGGAAGATAGATTGGGGATGAGACATGTTGGCTGGTCACGGTGACGGGTTTGGTTGCTGTCAGTGGCTTTCGCAAGTAAATGTATCCTGTCTTCTTGGTTTTAAAATAAAATCCAGGGATTACAGACGACTATTGATAACTGGCTCTGGTGGCTACGATTCGCGATGGGATTTCCAGCCACTAAATCCGCATCCCACCGGAGTTTGGCTCCGCCATCCCCGGAGGCGGGGATAGCATCCACGATTAGCTTTAAGCCTTGAATATGGCTCGGGGCTAATATTTTACTAAAGGCCTAGACATGACTTATCAATTCTTGTCACCCGATGAAGTGATCATTAATCAAAAGACTTTGTAATGTATGCAAAGCCTCGGTATTCATGGACATGGATGAAGCGCAGAAATCGTCTCGCAAGGGGACGAAACATGGTGACAGAATGTAAATTGAATAAATAATTTCTCATCATTTCTTAGTGTTGCAATTCTTTCAGCCTCATTATATTCGTCACAGAATAATTGTCCAAAATGTGTCATGGCGTCTTGATCAAGCCACACTGCCACAGAAGCTATTTGGAGTCTAGACCAAGATGTTCAATCCGTCGTGACCCCAAGCAAGTGGGGTTCGGTCAACCTCGGTTTTGCTCAGCTCATCTCATTGCAACCTTACGAATTACTCACAATTTGAGCCCAACCACCCTTGAAGGGCGGATCGAGATCCATTCGATGGAAAAGTTCCAATGCCCGCAATGCGAAAGAAGCTTCAAGCGTTCTGAGCATCTAAAACGGCACCAGAAGAGCCATGACGCGTTTGGGGGCTTTCAGTGCGAGATTTGTCACAAGACGTTTACGCGCAGGTAACTAGAACAGAACAACGAGCAGACGCTCCACTGGGGATCGCATGCTGATCGCAGCCAAGTGACATCCTAACCAAGCATCTCACCACTCACGACAGTCCCACTTGGCCGGGATCCTCCAAACGCCAGGCCGGCCGTCGCAGGGCCTGTACAGAATGCGCCAAAGCACGCGAGAAGTGTTCAAGAGCTAGCCCTTGTCAACGGTGCTGGGGCAGATCTTTGGTTTGCATCTATCCAAAAGCCCAGGTCAAGTCAACACAAGCAGTAGCATCACCAGCTCCTCAGATTGATCATGCCTCAAATATGCCCCAGATGAATCTCCCGCCTGGGATGCCTCCAGATCTACAGCTTGCGCTCTCACCAGAGCCGACCCCACACTCGCAGGCAAGCGTGTCTCTTGAATCGAATGGCGGTAATTCGAATCAGCAGCAACAAAATATCGAATATGATTTGTCTTCGTGCAATATCGACTGGGACTTTCCTATCAACTGGCTACCGTACGACAACGAGATAGAGACCACCTACTGCTCTATCCTAGGCCTTGACAGCAACCTCCCTCAAGCAGAGCCTATGGATACTTTGGGACGTAACGAGCCAACCTCGGCCTTCCCCATGGATGCTCCTCAGCCTCGACCGGTCTCCACCGTCGCATCATTTTCTCCAGGGAGTACCGTAGGTGTCTCGAGTACGGGTTCTGGCCGTACAGTCCCCGGGGACCTCTATGCGACTAGTTCGAACGGAGCGAGGAGGCCCTGTACTGCAAAATCGAGACAACTGTTCCCCCCGATAGGGCTCCAAGGCTATACGAAGCAAACTCCCCTCTCGCAAGATGCTACACTTGGGGTTGACGACGGGAAGAGATCCTTTCCAAATTTGAGCTACTTGAACTTTGAAACCCCGACAGAATCGTTGTTGACGGAGTTGACGTACAGCAAGATGTGTGACGCCTTCAACCAAATCTGCCTCAGTTGCGCCATATTCCAACCTTTTGCTTCCGTCAAGTTTCCGTCACAGCCGATTGTGGATTATTGCATTAGCCTTTTCTTCGAACACTTCAATCCAATCTTTCCACTTGTGCACCCTCAACTCACAGACCTGAACGAAAACTGGGTTCTCGCTTTGGCAGTCTGTGCTGTTGGAAGCCAGTACTCAGCTACCGCCGAGATGGACGCATGCGTCATGCCATTTCATGAGTTCCTGAGAAGGGTGTTGGTCATTCAGTTGGAAAGCTCAGAGATGGATCTACCTCTTGCGCAATCCCTGATCCTGAGCCAAGTCGCTTTATTGTACGGTGGTGGAGGCAACCTTCGACATGGCGCATATCAGCGACTTGGAAACTTGCAAAAGGTGATCGGTTTATACCGTCGAAGACAGCAGGAAGCTGCTTCGGCTGCTCCAGGCCAAGTTGGATGTAATTTCCAAGCTGAGTGGATGAACTGGGTTGAAGACGAGACTTTGCGAAGACTCTGCTACTTCGTATGGGTGAGAACCTTGACTTTTCATCCGTTGGCCACCTGTAGGCGAGGCTAACATGCACATAGTTGTTGGATCGCATGGGGTGCTATTTCTTCGATGATCACCCGAACGGTGCTTTCGATGTCACCGATATCACTTTGCCTCATGACGGACTTTGGGCCCAGACGTGCTTCTCTGATTGGGCCAAGATGCATCGCCATGTCGAAAGTAAGTCACAGATTTCTTTTCAATCTATAGATCTAACACTGACCATAATCTACAGGGAACCCCACGCTTGCAACCGCAGTAAACGAACTCTTTCGTGAACGAACCACTAAGCCCAACTTGGGTGAGTTTTCCCGCATCCTTCTGCTCCACGCCGTATACCAGGAATACTCTACAGTCAGCACTTACTGCAAGAGACCTTTATCATCATGGATGCCACAGAACAATCCTGAACTCGACAACGATGACTCGCATCTTCTTCGCCTATCTGACTCGAATTGGCGAAATGCTGCTCTTGACTGTGTTGATACCTTGCACTGGTCTGCAAATGCAGTCATAGCTTCTTTACTGGGAGCCGAGCACCCAACGGTGCTGCATCTGCACTTCTCTCGTGTTGTACTCTTAGCTCCCAGGACGGCGATCATCACTTTAGCCAAGTATCTCAACTCCCCAGTGCAGTTGAGGACGATGGCTAGTCAGCAACAGGCTCTGCAAGCGGAATGTGAAATATCCGAGTGGGCACAGCAGGATGGCGTGAGTAAATCAGCCCAGAGCTATTAGTGGAAGCTAATCTTTCTTAGTCAAAAGCCAGACTTGCCGCTCTTCACTGCGGATGCTTCCTATGGCACGTCCGGCGATATGCGAAAATGGCCTTCTATGAACCCCCCTGCGTCTTCTGGGCAACCCTCACGCTATGGGCCTACAGCGTGTACTCGTCTAAGTCAAGGCGAGTGCCTGGAGACACGCGGAGTGGCAGCGTGACACGCCAAGCATCCCCTGATCAAAGCGCGATTTTTGAGGACGAGAACCCGACGTTCATACGGCTGGATCGACCGAACGACGATGAGATGGTGCAGTTGTTTGTGAGGGTAGGCGTTCTTAAGGCTTATATCAGTGGTGTTGGCGATATTTATTCTTCTGCAGCGCCTCCCAGGATCCTGAAGGAGGGTATGAAGATTCTTGAGTCAGTGTCTTTAGCATGGGGGCGAAGTAGGGAATACTTGGATCTTTTGCAGGCGTTGGCATGATCGGTTTTCATTAATATTTAATGCTCGTTTGAGAAATTATCATTTTCTTTGTATCGAATAGCTGGGTGGTTTTATTTAGGCACCAGATATTCTACCCCTACGCCTTTGCTATGGCCCCCTCCAAAACGATACCTCGAACGCAAAAGCTGTCGTTGGATCATTGTGTTTCACTTGAAGTCTCACCACGCCATCTTTGACAGCTTCCTCCGTCTCTCCCAAGTCCTCCGGGCCATCGACCTGTTTGAACTTGTCTCCATCCACGACTCGGAACGCGAATCTTCTGACCTTGACCTGGGTGTCGTTGGGAAGACCTGTCAGCTCAATTGTCCCATTTCCCGGCCGAGAGCGCGTCCCTGCGAGAATCCGAATGGTATTTCCTTCCACGGTCGCATATACATCGAGGAATGTATCCGAAGTTGGCGTGGTCTTGAGACGCTCTCCCTTCATTCTTGAAGCGTAGTACTTGTAAACCTGGTACTCGGCAGACGGCCAGTACCCCTCACCCTCGATGGCGTATCTCCTATTGCTACCATTTGGTTTGCTCAGCAGACCTCGCTATGTTAGATTTCGAACACGAATAGCAATTAGGTAAACTCACCAGCGAGGAAGTCATGCAGTGCTCCAGCTATAGCCCAGTTTCCTCTCAACCCGTGAGCATTTTCGCGTTCAAGACCGGCGATCCACCAAGCACCTGCTGAAGGAACCTGTTCTCCATAAACCGCATACTCGTTGATGTTCACATCCGTCGCTTTCTCAAGCGGAATTTCGAACTTGGCTAGTAGGTTATGAAAGCCAGACATTGCACTTGCCATGGTGACAGCGTCATCACCGCCCTCCATGTGCCAAGCCCATTGGTCAGGAAGAGTATCAGGGTTGCAGCAAGAAAGAAAGGCAGTCCACCATTCGTGTGATGTGGAAGGGATCGCAGAGATGGATGGACCTGTTATCCGAATTGAGGGGAGCGTCTCCCTACACATTATTAGCAATGAGTTGGAAGAATATGTGGTAAACATACCTGATCCTCTTGAAAGAACGAGCCCACAATGCCAGCCATTGCTCCATCGACCTGTTCCAGAAAAAGCTCAAGTCTGGCTCATTCCAGATATCTATGACAAGCCTCTCAGTCATATCAGACTTCTGGACATGATCGAGAGTTCTCTCCAGGAATGCATCCCACCTTGACCAGTTGTCGTTGTCTCCAGGATACTCGAAATCTTCTGACTGTCCACCATCGGCACCCCAGGCCGCAGGGAGGAGGTAAATGAATTCGCCTCCGTGTTTCCTGGTGGTTCTATAATTGCTCAACGCAGATGCGAATCGAGCCTGAGATGTTAGTTTCGCGTAGCAAAGGGCTTGGATGGTCTTTACCTCGTAATCCTGGAGGCTGATGGCATATCCTTTTGTATTCGGCAGCTGAGATCCTCCACCTCGTCCATAGTTGAATCCAATATCTCTATAGAAGTGATCAGGGATTTGATCGGGCTTATTCGGTATTCCGTACAGAATACCGGATGCGAGATGCTGAGGCGGTCCTGTTTTGACACTCAGATCTACAGTGGCAACTCCAACAGCTGGCTATAAGAATAAGGTAGCCGTAG
>JAADJG010000215.1:0-78569 GCA_012932025.1 Fusarium austroafricanum
AAGCTTATCCCAAAGCTTCCACGGGGATCTAAGAAGACCATCAAAGTCTTCCCCCATCAGAACCCCAGCCACCAAGATTACAGAATCCGACATGCGATCCTCTGCAGGTTTCGCTCCCTCAAATCCTTCAATCTTCTATGGCGCGAGCTAGCAGTAAATTGCAATCGTTAGAACCACACCCAGGTGCCAAGAAACGATACAATCCCATCCTAGGTCTGGTCGAGCTGCTCTGCCTTAATCCCGTTCTATTTCTTGATTTGATAGGCGACTCTGTCGGCGTATATAAGTTCTTAGAGCTTCGCTCGGGTAGGTTTGTTGTATTTGCTGTATTGTTGGTGCTACACCTGTACGTTATTAGACAAAGCCGCAAATGAAAAGTGACATTTGAACGCAGTAAGAACAGTACCTTCTGGCTTTGCCTCTTGAAAGTAAGGTGTTTAAACTTTGGCAAGAAAACGGCCGTCCGGCCATTAGCCAGAATTAGTCGATCAGCTTGGCCATTGGCTCATTAGAGCCCTACAGGGTCTTTCCTGAAATTGAAACTATTCCCAAAATCAAGGCAAGGGACAGAGGTCAAAGTACTGTCAAAGAAAGTACGGAGCCTTTCAGTTCAGCCAGAAGAAAGCCCTTCCAGACCTGTAAGCGACGGATTCGATATGCTTTGCCGTTTTGACACGATATTTCGCCATTCTGTAATGATTATTGGCGATATAGTCTGCCGTTCTGAGATGATTGTCTTCTCAGATGATAATATACAATATCATCTGCCGCCCTGAGACGATCACGGCCGATATGTGCCCCCTCTCTCAGATAACCGTCTACCATCCCGAAGGGCCTCTGAGTGTGCTTATATGATTGCCGTTCTGAGATGATCACGGCCGTCATTGATATGGTATACCGTCTTGATGTAGTCTAACTTTGGAGTGGAAATGTTGCGGTCTTCACGAATTATGTTGATGGGTGGTTTCGACGTCGTGGGGGCCGGGCAGATTGGTGGTCGTGATGTTCAACAGCGGATAGATTAACTTAGTTGATTATACCACATAGGATGTGAGTACATATGATAGTGACCCGTAACTTTGAGTCGCCTTTGGTGACGTCCCGATTCTTGGGTAGCGGATAAAGTTCGGAGTGGAACGGCCGATAGACTAACCTATTGAGGAATTATATGTGCAGTGCCTCAAACGATTTCGCATTGAGAACCAAGAATCAATAGTCTTGGAAACGAGGATATTGTGTTAGTGACTCTGAACCTGGAATTGCTACTTATTGTCTTAGATTTCACAAAACACAGTCCCATTCGAATTTATGGAAAAGGCTCAATCCCAGCTCGCCAATGAACATTCTTAGTGAGATTTTGGGCGCCATTGGCCTATGGCATAACAGCAACCATCGATGTTTCTATGACAGCAGGATGCCAATGAATCGTCAAATACAATAATGAGTCTAAAGATTGATCAAAAACATTTACTGCCGACACTGCTTCAGCCATGAGGTCACACGATTATGAGTCCGAGAATTATCGGATCACAATGGTTTGATAGCGAGTGAGAGCGGACCATGGCAGTTTCTTAAAGCTATTCAAAGTCAGATGCTATCATCGCAGCCATGGTGTCGTACGAAGTGCCGTTCGGCCACAGGCATTGCAGCTGTATATTGATATAACCATGTTTTCTCAATTAAGGATTGTGACCGAGATGACCTTTTGAGCTAGCCAACACCATTGTGGGTCAATCAGCCCACCTCACCGCGCAATAGATGAACTCTATATGCTCGAATGGAAATACGTGAGTGTGGAATGAACTTTGCTCTTCACACTAACTATATAATATGGTAGTATAATGCAAGAAAGTATGTCAATCCTCTATAATCTAGTTCAACTCGGGCTACCTCTTCTTCTATAAGTTAGTATACCAGTCATGAGTAACAGTCTACCACATGAGACTCGTTGCTAATAATTTGAAAGCCAAGGCCTAAGCAGATTTCAATAACAGATATCCTTAAGAAAATGAGTGCATGGAATAGCTATAAGATATTAAACGGACTGGATATCACGTACAGCGCAAGCTAGCTCTTAAAAGAAAGCTTCTTACCAAGCTACTCAAGAAGCAAAGAGAAAGAAGCTACCTCAACATCATAAGGAACTGAACACTAGTTATATTAGCTATCAGTTACAACTTAACCTATATTTATCTAGTTTAATGGCAAACAAAGAAAAAAGCATATATCTGCATATATCTAAACAAACAGGATGTATACACTGCATTGAGTTAGCTAGGAGAACTCGGTCACGTAGTCCATTTTCATAAGAATCCACCATGTGTACATCGGCTGTCAAGTGGAACACCTAAGCTACATAAACCAACTCATCATAACAGCTTTCAACAACAAACAAACTCAGTATGGTGTAATGGAGATGTTATGAGGTTGCTGTATTTGTCAACGGCAATTAGTCAAGACTGAGTCTGTCCATGGCCAAGATAGAAGTAGCCGAGAGACCACACAGTGAGACTTTTGTGAGGGCGAAGAAGTGATTTCCCGGAAGATATGAAGAAATACAAAGAAGATGATCTGCTGACTGAGGAGGCCTGTGGGATTCAACCCAAAGAATCCTGTCTGTCTTCACGTCATGAGTATCGCCAAGACCTCACATCTCTGACTCGTATGCAACCAGAAGGGCACAATAAACTTCCAACCATCCGCTCGTGATCAGTACCGTCAATTTAAAGGGTGGAGAGAGTTTCTCTGATGGGCACTATCGGGTGCACAGGGCTCAGCAAGCTTCGTGAGAGCGACCGCAGGTATATTTCTTCAACGAGATCAGAATCAACCTTGTGATAAAGGGCCTTCGTATCGACCTCCCTTTACATTCTTACTTCCAACGAAATAGACTCATCATGCCTGGAGAGCCCCTCAAGGCCTTCGATTTCATTCCTTCGGCCCCAGATCTGACTGGCAGCCTCACTTCGACAAGATGTGTCTCGAGAAGATTACCGTTCTTGTGCGCGCTCCGCTCTCTGCCCCTTACCTATCCTTCGACTACAGAAAGGTTCATCTTGTTGCTGCCGACCGCATATTTTGCACGTGTCTGCTACTTTGGCACCTGCGGAACCGTTGAGCGTGAGCTTCCCACCAAGGGTATCGACATCACCAGTCTCGACAGAAGAATCTTAGGGACAGCGACGACGGCGGCGGCTATATGACAACCAACTGCTCCCGTTTTCCTTTTATATTGCAACACGAATCGCCTGTCTGCCGTCTGCGACTGCCGCTTTGTCCAGATCACCCAGAAGTAGGGTCTTCTAAGCTCTCTCGTTATTATATACGGCAAAATGGTCCTTGTTGAAGGGCCGAAACTTGGGATTAGATGTCGGATTCTATGATCTGGTTTGCCGGGTTCTTAAGATGGGGGGAAACCTTTGAAGGTCTTCTTAGATCCCTTCAAGTCCAGAGCCATCTCGAAAGCAGCCTTGCATTTGGGGCTAGTATTGCGGCTCTCGAGTTGACTGTTGACAGTGGTTGACTGGAATGGGCGAGGTTATTGAGGTGGGTAAGGTATGAGGAAGCCATTTAGGGAGAATGAGTAACTGGCAAGATACACTTTATGATGATAGGCTGGTCAGTATCCACATCACATAAACAAAAGAGTTGTCTACCAGCTTCAGTTGTTAAATAATATAATACCAACAACAACAATGCTCCAGGTTTACCTTGCTACTTTGCCTCTATTATTATTTCACCTTTACCTCTATTCACCTTTATCAAAACGCAAGCTGTCTTGACTGAAATTACTCTTGAAGTCTATTTTCACTTCCCAGTCTTGCTGTTATGATCCCCATAGCCTATTTTACGGGCTCACCCTTTATCCCTTCATCCTCAAATGTGAGCATCAACCTCATTTTCCGCCGCCTAGATGCCGAGAATATGAATCCAGGTCTCATAGTCAGGGCCAGTAGCAGGTCGACGCACGCGGCCATCAGAAAAAGGGCCTTGATATGAACCCCTTCGCCAGTGGTGAAAGGCGATACAATCTCATCCTATTCCTGCTTCTGGTGGATCTGAACAAATGGGTGCCGGCGCTAAGAAACGATACAATTCCACCCTGTTTTTTTGAATGGGTTTGTGGCCGAATTGGTGCTATGTGTAGACGTCGAAGTCTACCAGGTTCTCTGATTCCGTTGGCCGCCATCTTTGTTAACCGAAACGTTGTGGTGATCCCGAATACTGGACAAAGGCTAAAGTAATTCAGGCGCGTGGTGCGTTGGCACAATTTCCGCTTGCCTACGCTCCCACCCAATGTATAAATACTCAATCAAAGCTCGTCAAGTTCCCCCCGGACTCATCAAATTTACTCTTGGTACTTATAGGACTCGAGACTTCCGGTTCGATAATAACGGAGGATGTGGCAACTCTGCGATGGCCGATACGGCCCTACCTGGTTCTTCTAATAAAGAGAGAGCACACAACAAATGGTTATAGTATGCCGATAGGATCCGAGAGACTCAAATTGTCAATCAGGATGTTCTTGTTTGAATAGCCGCCTTGTAGCTTTCTGACTTCACCCTTGAGATAGTCGTCTTGGCAAGAGACCTATTTGCTTTATTAGATTTTCTTATGCTACTCTTACTAGGCCTCCTTAAATATTATATTAATAATAAGGTAGTAAAAGCCTTGCGCCTTAAGACGCTTGATTGAGGCTTTAGGTTGCCAATAACAATTAGCTGAACCTCCTTAGGTAAGGCTCAGACCTAAGATTTGTCAGGGAATGCCTAATTTTAGGTAAGATTTGAATACCTTAGTTCTTGAGGCTCTGAGGGAGGAACGCTCAAGTCAACCAGCTGTTCTTGCCAGCCATGTCTGTAATACTGAGACTGCAGCGTCGGGAGGTTTTGTGACTGGACGATCGGGAGGACGGCTCTTTGTGGCCGCTTCTGACTTTTGGTACAGATCTCTGAAGCAAATGATCGACTTCTCCGTTTCGAAGATTTCTTTGGCGGCTGTTTGGCTTGAGAATCAGCCAGCATGGCGCGGTTTCGGTGGGTGGGTGGACAGGTGTATGCGGCTCAGATGTGCATGGGAGAGGTTAGAATCTTAGGTCAAAGTAATTAGCTGCTAATTGGTTGAGGGGTCAGGAGTGACCTGATCCAACCACCCGTCTACCAAAGCCCCATTCTTCACTTCAAGTACAGCACCCTCTACGGCCTCACTTGTTCCGATTGTCCTAGCTGTTAAAAAAGAACGTTTATTTTTTCCAAGTTTCATACTTTATTCTAGCTGTCCCCAAAAACCTCATTCAGCCCTTTCTTTTAAAGACACCTGCTCCTTTCGATTTGTTCAGGTTACACCCAAAACCTAACGGACCGAATGCGATAGCAAGAAAGAGAAATTAGTAGGAGAAAATATTTCGCCCCCAATCAAAGGAGAGAAGAAGGAATCTACCAGGCCGCATCTTGAGAACCCCGGTCATCCAGATCATAGAATCCGACATGCGACCTCTGCAAGCTTCGCTCCTTCAACAAGGACCATCTTGCCGCGTACGATGGTGAAAGAGCTCAAATGGCATGTACTTTGTGAATAGAAGTTCTGCAACAGGGAGGGGAAGGGTTCATCAAGCCGGACGCGGCGACAACTGAGGAGATCCATCAGGCCGTGTTTCACCTCAATACGATACACCGCATGGACAAAAGTCTCTTCGACCTTTTTTTGAATACTTAGTATCCAGAAACGATCTCCTTAGATGCTGCAAAGCTTGTGGACTCTAAGGAATCATAAAAATCACGTAAGGTTTACCTTAACTTATATATAACTCTAGCTAAGCCTTGGAGAAGACCACTTCGTTTATACATTCCGTGAACACAACCAGAAAGTCAACATCAAACTATCTTTAATACCATGATCATCAGAGAGGTCTTCTGTCGCAGACGTCAATGTAGTTACTACAAATGGTTTACCCCACGGTCTTCTTGGTCTGCCTCTTCTTCTTCTTCTTCTTCTTCTTCTTGCTATCTTTAGTGCCAAAAGAATAACGTACAGGTATACCACCAGCAATACAGTAAATACAAGAAACCCACCTAAGTGAAGCTCCAAGATCTTATCTACGCCAATAGAGTCACTTATTGAATCAAGCAATAGCACGGGATTGAGGCAGAAATTCCCCAGGATCAAGTAGAAAATGGAGCCCGTGGGTTTGCTGTGAGGCACGAATGGAAGTCCAGTCTGATTCTTAGGCTTAATAGATGACTTATTAATAGCAGATGATTGAAGGACTCGACGCATCATGGCCCCTGAAGAACGCATCATCACAACCAGGTTCCCCCGAGGCCAGACGTGTTTCATCGTTCAGGAAGCTCCAAAGTCGATTTTTGATCAGTTCTCCCTGACTAAGAAGGACAATGCGGCCCTTCTCACAGTTTCTTGGAACGCCTCAGTCACTATTGTTGACTTTGGTTTACCTTTTCGCAGTTCTGACGCTGAAATCCATGGTTGGGTGAACGGTCACCGGCGTATTGGAAGCGGTACAGACCTACTGATGTTCCTCAAACAGAGAAGATTCACGTTGCTCTTTAACGGGTTGGCGCATTATGTCTGGAGAATAGTTTCCCCAGAGTAACTGCCAGATCTCTTCAGCTATCGGTACAGCGGGGACCGGTCTTGAGATTTTGAGCAGCCCCGTGCTGAGACCATAAACATCAAAGTAGATATGCATGCTATTATATGCCTACGAACTAACCATGGGATCGGTATTGTGGCGACCAAAGCCATGTCATAGCCGTTGTTAAGGGAGCTGCCCAAGACGCAAAGAGTATTCTTGCGATGGAGGCAAAGCTCGGCTACGTTCTCTGCTCAGGCCCCAACAATGTCGCTATCGAAGACTTGGTTAACCGCCTTGATTGGCGCAGCCGGTGCTGGCAAGCTCCAACTCAGGGGCGCCGGTCAGTGTTACCTCAGTTGGAATACCAATGAAAGGCGTCAAATCACAGAAGCCCAGTAGGCCAAGCTTTAATGCCCCGGCAGTTGACTCATGACAGAAACGTGTAACGATTGCGTCACTCAAAACAAACACAAGGTAAGGTGACAATCGATCGATGCAACATTGTATATGTATCAGATCCGTCACCCGCTAGGCAAGATGAGACGAGACGGTAGCCGCGTGTACTAAGATCGGGTGGGAAGACAAGCTTTCCGCCACCCTTCGTACAAACAAGCATGTTGATCCTTGAAGATCAGATCAGATCAGATCAGACCAGCGATGGTCAAAGTGGCGCTTCATTTCTGAATCAGGGTTGATAGTCAATCCAAGGGCTGAATGAGTGGATCAGGGCAACAATTGACTTTGCTTGCCCTTCAAACGGTGGAGCAATGACTAAAAGGCGTAAGCCATAAAGTTTCTAAGCTAATTTTAACCGATAGAAATGGTTCTAGGGGCATCCGGGTAACGACTTCAGCAAAAGCTTGTTCATCGACGGGAATGCAGGGAGATTTGGTGGCATGCGGCTGAGTCTCCCCTTGCATTCATCGCCAAGCCATTGTTGCGTGGCCTATTACCCCTTGCGTTATTTCCGCGAAAGAACGGAAAGCAGTGACTGATTTTCGATTGAGAATAGAAACATGCAAGTTTCCTTTTTTAGGTCCTTCTTGGGTGAAGATGCAGGTGCAACTTACCTTCCGTCACCGTCGCCGTTTGTGAGGTAACACTGCATTTTCGTCAAGTATCACAATCGGCTCTTTTTTGTTGACTCATGTTTTTATTTCTCTCCTCCTTCATCTTCTTCTTTCTTCAACCCCTTTGATCATTTCGTCTATCTTCAGCGCCCGTCTTGGCTCGTGTCTTGTTTCTCATTGCTTTTTCCTACGCGTGGGCGTCTCACCCCTCCTGTAAGCACACAGGCCAAAAGCATGAACAGGGTGTTTTTAGGTCATTCCAGGCGCCCATCATTCATGCCATCATGCCCCAGCGGTCTCAGGGGGTCAGGCAAGGGGTACAACCCATCTTACGCCACCGGCCTGAATCTGCACACCTGTCGAAAGCCAAGACAGCCCTTTATCTTCTCGTTTCGTCACTATTTCAGAAGCTTCGAAGACTACTTGCCTTGTTTATGAATCGTACACGTCGAAAAGGCGCTTTCTTTATCATGTCTGGATCTTCTCATACACGAGCCTTTGCGGCGAGGTTCCTTCCTGTTGTCTTTTGTCTTGTCTTGTTTTCTTCATTGTCTGTTCATAATTTGTTCTCGTCCGAGGATCCCTATCGATGTAGAGCGCTGCTGGGCGAGAGTGAACGAAATGGCAGCTGGATTCATGCTCCTGATGAGACGGGTGCGAGGAAGCCTTTCACGAATTGGCAACCCGATGGATGTATGCTACATCACTACTCAGCACAGGATATCAAGGACTGTATAGGCGATCGCCATATGGTCTTCTCGGGCGATTCTACGACACGACAGATCTTTTGGGGCATGGCGCGATTGGTACGTTTGCCTGTACATCCGTGTTCGTTCTGCTACTGACTGGCCATCCAGTTGGACCGCGATAGGGCAAAGGAAAGCCATAAGAAGGCCAAACCACACAGAAGCTACAACACAACCTTCAATGGTGTCCGAATGCTACATATCTGGAACCCGTACTTCAACACCAGCCAAGGCTTTCCTCTAAGGGAGCAGCTCGAACGCTTCAGTGAAAAGAAGCATAAAGAGACAAAGAAAGCAGAGGTCGACAATGATGAAGATGAGAAATGGCACGAAAAGCATCATGGCTCAGATCCAGGTCTAATCATGCTTGGCGCTGGAAGTTGGTATGCCATGGCATACTTCGCAAATCAATCCGAGGCTCGGTTCGAGAAAGCATTCGACAACATTACTGACATCCTTCAACTTGGAGACCTGCCAAAATTCGGTACAAACCCAATGGACCCTGTTGATGGCATCGGAAACGAAGTCTTCGTCGCCCCTGTAGCGCCTCCGTACTACGCCGAGCTTCCTGCTGCGCGAACTGGTCCTAAGGGGATTCACAAAGGCGAAGTCGAAGCTATAGACAGCTTCATCTACAGTCAAGAAGAGAAGCATAACCTTCGTTTGCTTCGAGCTTTTCCTCAACTCTCAATCAACCAGCCGGAAGCTATGGTCGACAGGACTGAGACTGGATTTCATGTCATTAACTCAGTTGCCGAGATCAAAGCCAACATTTTACTCAACCTTCGATGCAACGCCAAACTCGATAGATTGAACGGTTACCCTTACACACGAACCTGCTGCACTGATTATGGCTATGGCTCGCGTCCATGGACTCAACTCGTCGTTCTTGGTGTGATAGCAATCTACGCCTTTGCTTGCATCTGTTACGAGGGCATCAATCTTGTGTCGTCTATTGAGGTGAAATGGCTTGATATCAAGGTTGGCATGTTCGCCGTCGCCCTTCTCTACTGTTTCGCAGCCGATCGCACCCAGTTGTTCGCCAAGGGTATGAAGGAATTTGTTCCTACTGAATTCTACCTTCTCATCGGAATCTGTGGCATCATAGCATTTCTAACCATTCGCAAAACAAAGTTCCGTGCACCTCGCCTTCCCGGTGCTGAGGCTCCCACGACGACCACCAAAGAGGATGCAGGCATTCTCTCAAGAGACCAGACAGAAGAATGGAAGGGGTGGATGCAAGCTGCAATTCTCATCTACCATTGGACTGGAGCTATCAAGAATCTCCCTGTATACATCTTCATTCGCTTGCTTGTTGCCGCCTACCTGTTCCAAACTGGATATGGACATACCATCTACTTTCTTGCCAAGAAGGACTTTTCGTTCCGTCGTATAGCCAGTGTCATGCTCCGCCTAAACATCCTGAGCTGCGCCCTTCCGTATGTCATGGGAACTGACTACATGTTTTACTACTTTGCACCCCTTGTCAGTTTCTGGTTTATGGTTGTCTATGCCACCATGGCCATATGTTCCGGCTTTAACGATAGTGTCAAGATTGTCACTAGCAAGATCTTTGCATCTTTCGTCCTCGTTACGGTTATTCTCAATTTTACCCCGGCACTCAAATGGATTTTCGCAATTCTCGATGTCATATTTCGTATCAAGTGGAACCTCCACGAATGGACATTCAGGGTCACTCTTGATGGGGTTATCGTATTCGTGGGTATGCTGGCAGGCGTTGTGCAACAACGAGTCGAACGCGATTCCTCCTGGTACACCAACTACAAAGCTGCGATAATTCCTTCAATAATGGCTGTCCTAGGCTATACATACCTCTGTACATACTTCGGAAGGCCTGTCTACGTCATGTTCCACCCAATAATATCGATTGTGCCAATTCTTGCCTTTATCGCTCTCCGAAACGCAAATTCTTCCATGAGGAATTACTACTCGACCGCAACAGCATGGCTTGGTAGATGCTCTCTGGAGACTTTTATTCTCCAGTTCCATGTCTTTTTGGCTGGTGATACCAAAGGTCTTCTTCTCTTGGACATCTTCAAAGGAGATGGCAGTCTACTTAATGATCGCTGGCGGGATCTAGCTATCATTGTGCCCATCTTCATCTGGATCAGTCACCTGGTAGCCGAAGCATCTGGAAAGATTGTTAAGCTCATTATGGGTGAATCTAAACCAAAGGAAGCGATTCAGAACGATGAGGAAGACGATAATGAGCTCAAGATCATCGAGCCTGTATGGCAGAACATGCCCATGCTCAACAGTGTCCATCTGGATCGTGCAAGGGACTTTGCCAAGTCAGTTACTACAGGTCTTCACTTGCGCATTGCAGCCATTCTTGGAGTAATGTGGCTGCTCAACTGGGTGAGTTAATCTTATTGCCAATTTCAGATTCCTATGCTAACATGAAATAGTTGTGGTAAATTATAAGTGCATTGATTCATAGTTCAAGAGGCGTTCTCTGCTTAGGCTGGTTGGTTCATAACGATTGAGTGTGCATGGATATCAGTAGACTTGAATATAGAAATTGAGCATTTTACATCAATACAAAACACCCATACTTTTAGATTGTCTCAATCCATTTACTATACATCCTTTTTCCTATTCTACTCCTGTCTGTCCCTAATAACTTCTGAATCTACATTCCCATCACTCTGCCAGGACAGTCTCCTCCTTGCTCATCTTGGTCCACTTCCAACAAGCCTCCCACAATACCTCCTGTTTGTGAATATCCTTAGACGCTACGTCCTCTCTTTCGCGCCTTAATCCCATGAAGTAACCTTTCGTCCCTTTGAAATCGTCGCCAACGCTAAGCCGCACGAGTTCTCGACCTGATTGATCAGCAGATCGCATAGTGTAGGTGAAATGTCTCAATACAGGCAGAAGGACAGTTATGAGGCCGAAAGCGAAGCGCATGGTTGGCGTTTGGATCCTATGCGCGCGTGAATCAACCATGCCACCTGGATCCATCGCGATAGCTGTTATCCCAGACAGTTCTGGGTTCTATTTCGAGGTCAGCTTTCATATACTCCCATTTAACGTGCAGCGTACCTTTTCAAGCTTGGCATTTAGGTCATGCATAAACATAACATTCGCCAACTTGGAATTCCCGTATCGATGAAATCCTCCATCATATTCCTTACCAGGTTTATCAGCCCTTGGTCTAACGAGCAACTCGACATCTTCTGGAATACCAGGTCTCTGCTTAAAAAGCGGATGCGTTCGATCCGTATAATGCGTATCCGACGCCAACATAACAATCCTCCCATCCTTATCCATGCTCCCAAGAAGTTTCAACACAAGAAGGAAGTGTGATATGTGATTGACCTGAAACGTTCTCTCAAACCCATCAGGTGTGTAAATCGTTTCCGTAACAGACATTGTGAAAGCGTTGCAGATGATCGCTTTGATAGGTGGTATTTCACCTAGTGCCACCCGTTTTGCTGTGTTTTCTGCGAAATTTCGTACGTTGGAGAATGTAGATAGATCGAGGGCTTCGATGGAGGACTGAGCGTGTGAGGAGAGGAGGGTTGAGAGATGGGCAGTGTTGGGATCTTTGGGGGATGGATCGCGGACGGTGGCAAGGATGGTGTAGTTTGGATGGGTGAGGAGGAGGTGAGAGATGAAGGCGAGGCCTAGAGAGCCGTTTGCGCCGGTTATTATGATTGTTCCTGTCATGGTGGTGTTGTAAGTGATGGCTGGTAAAGTTGGCTTGGGTCAGAGCTATGGCGAGTTTCGTCAACTTGAATCGCAATGGCAAGGGAGAGGAGAGTACTGAAGTTATCTATCATTTATATAAGTTTATTTCTATATTCCTTTAATATTAACTGCCATCTGATGTGTGAATTCTCCTGTAGCGGAGTTGGCTGGAGTTCCGAGTGGGTCGGAATTCCGCGGAACTCCCAGGGACACGCATTCCGGAGCTCCTCATCCATCTGTGTCTCAGATGCATCTTCTCATGTCTATCAGTTAAAGATTCCAATTCCATCTTTCTATCCCGAATTATGCTTCTATTGCCTCGATTTGCCCATAAAACAATTTACAAGTCTCTTCAATCCACCAAAGCTTCTACATAGTAAAAAGTCAGATCTCATTGGCTGTTCGTGATTGGTCCAACGGTTAACCTTCACATTGACCTCAAGATGCCTACTCAACGTACAGCCACAAACTCAGTCTTCAATTGGCCTTTGATTCTCTTGCAAGTGACTATCCGTTCATGCCCCGAGATCACGGCCGGAAATAATGCGCGATTCAACTTCAACCGTAACATCGCCTTGATTGGCCTCATCGTACTCCATACGCTCCACTAGACTATCTCCAAGTTTCGTCCACCTGATCCGTGATTACCAATCTCATCTCTCCAACATCACAACACGAATTTCAACATGGCGGACAGAATCAGATACACCAAGGCCCAGTTGAAGGCCTACTACGACCGAATTTCCTTCCCGGAAGCTGATCGCGTATACAACATCCGTGATCTTCCATCCTCGTCCAATGCCTGCCCCGAACGCGACTACCTTGATGCCCTGACAAAGCATCAACTCCTCGCTGTTCCCTTTGAGAATCTTACTCTGCACTACTCATGGCATCGCACTGTGGACGTCAACGCAGATCATCTGTTCGAGAAAATCGTCGGAGAGAGGCGGGGCGGCTATTGTATGGAGAACAACACATTCTTCAACACGGTTCTTCTCTCGCTAGGCTATGATGTCCACATGGTTCCTGCCAGAGTCTTCAATCCTGACACCAAGCGATACGGTGGTATCTCGCATTGTCTCAATGTCGTGACTTTTGCATCCCAGTATGCCGTTGATGTTGGGTTTGGCGCTCGAACCCCAACAGGCCCTCTGGAACTTGCGTCTGATAAAATTGTCGAGAGATCAGATGGTGGTCAGATGCGGATTGTGTATGAAACCATCTCGCAGTATTCCAGTTCCCAGCCAGTTCGGATATACGAGTACCGCTCTCACGAAGGAGGCGAATGGGTTCCCCAATGGTGCTGCCTGGAGTGTGAAGTTCTTCCCGAAGATATTCGCGTTATGAACATGTCTCCTTCTCAAAGCCCTTCAAGCTTCTTCACATTCAAAGTCGTTTGTGTTCAGTTCACTTCTGAGGAAGAAAACTTTTCGGAAGGCGATGTGAGAGATTTGAAAAAGGTCGGTGGTAAAGTTGATGGCAGTTTCATTATCGATGGGAATATTTGCAGATATCGCAAGAAAGGGGAAACGAAATGGGAAAGAACTTTCAGGGATGAGGATGAGCGGCTGGAGGCGCTGAGGAGATATTTTGGCGTTGAGTTGACCAGGCAGAATCAGAGGGCTATCCAGGGAACGGCTGGTGCTATAGCATAGTTGTCATGTTTGAGAACGCTATGACTGGTTCCTCCTTTGGCACATTTTGCTTTCTATATATACACTTCAACCTCTATTGGAATTCTATATCATCTAACAGAGCCCACGCTGTTGAAGGACTCATCTGAAAACCAGTCTCTTCATATGGCTCATCCCCTTTAGTTAACAAAGCACGATATACTTGCCCCTTCGCCCTTCGGTCCAATTGACGAGATATAGAAAGTACCGTATTATATGGTTCTTCAGGTAAATACTTACTCATTTCTTCAACAATACCAAAGACACTGTCCAGAAGTTTTCGATCTTGTGTGACGAGGTTGTGGTCTGGAAATTCAATCATGTTGACGATGAGAAGGATGATGCATGGGAGTGAGGTGCATGTTTGAAGCCTATTGTCTAGTCAGTATGACATTTGAGAGGGGCTGGTGATTCTTACCAGATTCTGTACTCGGTCAGTTGTCTTGAGATGAGTAACTCCAAGCAGACTCGGCTATAACCAACACATTCCGCCCATGCTGATGGTAGAGGAGTAAGATCAGCCCTTCTTACCTCCCCATCAACATCGTCGCTAATGCCTATCACAGCCGGGCTCAAGTATAGTCTCACCCTGTTAAACCACGTATCGTCAAACGTAAAGATAGACTGGATCTTGATTCGTGTTTCAAGATGGCGAGCCCACAGACTCATCATCATGTCCTTCGTTATCGGAGAAAGTCTTTTCTCCATGCCATCAGCTGTTCGTAACTCCACAGGTATTTCGTTCATCCATTCTGATAGTAATTCTTCTATGCGGGTGATTGAGTTGGTCTTTTGTTCTTGTGTAAGTTTCTGTGCTTTCTGGCTGTAGAGAAGATCATGTGCTTTCCCTTGAATGTAGGCAAGCTGGGCGCATGAGCGGAGGTAGTTGAAGCGAATGTGGTCAGTTGATGAGCTGATTACACCCAGGTTGTCTTCTGGGACTGCCTCTGGGAGGTCAATGTCTGTTTCGCTATCGGGCTGTTGATATGGACATCGAGAACGTTGAGCCATTTCCTGCAAATGATAAGCTTAGCGAGCAGTATTCTTTGTGGGAGTCAACTTACCCTATCATAGATATATGAAAGCCAGAACAGCCGGCGTCTGTGTTCCTTCTCCGTCTTTGACAGGTCCATTTGTGCTTGTTTCGAGTTCAGGCGTAGACTCTGGGCAAGTCGAACAAGACTCCCAGTTAAGACAATAGCGAGTTGAAACTCAGGACTTCCTTGGAACAGAATCACCATGCCCAGAAGGACCTGGAACCCAATCAAGTCGCATCCCAGTGTCATTAACTCAGACATAACAGATCGTACATTCTGAAGGCACTGGGCATACTCTGGGTTGTCCGCAGGTCTTCCGTCGAGGACCCGATAGTTGATCCCTAAGACAACATTTATGGCAGCCCATGGGATCATAGATCGCTTCGTGGGCGAGGAGTACCAGTCCAGAAGCATACGCATAAACGCAGTTTCGTCGAATAATGGAATTATGGTGTTGTAATTACGAAAATAGCTATCCACGACTGGAAGGACCTCTGACAAGGGAGCAAGTTCAAGCGGAGTTGACGTCGCAACTTGGACGGTCGGTGGTATGTCTGCGAGAGCTGCGGGTTGGCAATTTATCATCCCCAAAGGCATTGAAGCTGGAGACATATTCCAATCGGTTGATGGTTCAGAAACACCAATATTGCTCCGAGAAATGTCGGCCTGAGTCTCTGGTGCTGCGGGCCCAGACGTCACAAGCGCAGTGAGAAGAGCTTCAATGCCAGCTAAGCGTTCCTCAAGGGCGGCAATTCGGTCAGGTCTTTTGAGTCAGAAAAGGCATCTAATCATTCAATTGAGGTAGCCTTACTGAGGTGGCGTTGAAGACGCCGGTGTAACTCCGCCATTGCGAGGCGTTGCCTTTCGTCTAGTCGTTATAGTGGTCTTGCAAGCAGCCGCGTAAAGCGTGCAGTTAGAGCACGGTTTGCGCCCATCGCATCTAGTTTTCCGCGATACGCAATAATCGCAAGCTTAAGAATGAGCTATCGCTTTGACAGTTGACGAGTCATTCATACCTTTTCTTCTGCTTGACTGCATAACAGTCTCCATGTCGATTCTTGGTTGAACAGTAACAATGCACTGAAGGTGGTATGATTTGCTGGCTGTCGGATAACGGTGTAGGCGGATATCCCGCTGAAACTCCGCGCATGAACAGGGGCCAAGGTCTTATCTAGGGTACCTTGACCTTGAACCCGGTATTTTCATCCCTGAAAATCCTGAGCATCGCTCCTTATCGTGGCGAATGCGGGGACCGCGACGATGCTCAATCGTGTCCTTTTTTCGAGGTACAAGTAATTCGCCTCAATTGCTGTATTCGAGAGCTTTGCGGCTCTTTTTGCATGACATTTCACTTCCTGCGGAGTGCGGAGTTGGACCGGCCCAAGTTAATCCGGGGTGAAAAGTCAAAGTGCGGGGGGCGGCTCTCAACAAGCTTCAGTTAATCTCAATCTCGGTCTAAGAACAACAAACTCCATTTTATTGCGGCCTAAGCGCTGAAGTCAATGCTTCCGTCTAGTTCTAATCGCGTATGTCGCGTGTCGTATCTAACTTGTTCTATCGTTTATGTCTATCACAATTGCCTCGTCCTGTCTTGTCTATCATAATACCAGATAGGGAGATTTAATCCTTGTGCCAGCGCATGGCTCCCTGGTTGGTAGGGTCGAGCTCCACGTACTTGAGAGTACCGAAGATGGTCCACAGCTGTCCGAGGAAGCTTCGGTCGTCATGGCAGTAGTGGTCACCAATGACGGGCTTGATGGCCTCGGTGGCCTCGTCAGCCTTGTAGAAGGGGATCTTACTGCGATGGGTTAGCGATGAATTGATCGAGTTCAATTGAGCAACTTACGGGAACAGGTGGTGAACAACGTGCTTCTCGATGATACCGTGGAAGAGGTGCTTGCCGATGAAGCCAAACTCACGGTCAACAGTGGCGAGAGCACCCTTGACATAGGTCCAGCCCTCAGCGGTGTAGTGAGGAAGCTCGGTGTGGTGGTGGTGGAGGTAGGTGATGGCAACTAATGTCAATTAGCTTCAATCCAGCGATGCGATCGATGCGACGTCAACTTACCGAGCCAGTGGTGAACCCACATGTAGGGGACAGCGTAGAGGAAGAGAATGGTGGAGACACCGACTTGCTTGGAGGCAAAGTACAAAGCAGCGAGCATCAGGCAAAGTCCGAGATCAGAGATGGCGATAAAGATGGCCTCGTTGGGACGGAAAACGGCGCTGGTGGGCTCGAAGTGACTGACTCGGAACCACTTGGCCAGACCGCTCTTGGGCTCCCACTGCTTGCTACCCTTGCCGGAGCTAGCGTTGAAGAAGAGGTATGCCTGCCAGCCGAAAAGCTGGTGGAAGATGAGCTTCACCATCTGAGCAAGAGGGGTGTCCTCAACAAGCTCAGCGAGGTCAATACCAGCAAAGACAAGAGGCTTGGAAGGCTTGGGCTCAGTCTTGGGAACAAAGGCCATGTCGAGATCCATGTGGCCGGTGAAACGGTGGTGGCGGTGGTGAGAGTACTTCCAGCTGAAGTAGGGGACCAGGAGGAACGAATGGAGGAACCAGCCGGTCACATTGTTGATCTTTCCGTGAAGGGAGAAAGCACCGTGGCCGCACTCATGACCGAGGATCCAGATACCGGTGCAGAAAAGGCCCTGGACGAAGCCGTAGACCATCCACGCAGCGACGCGAAGGTTCTGGTCGGGGATGTTGGGGATGTAGGTGAGGGCGGCCCAGACGAGGGCAGAGACCATGGCAAAATCGCGGAAGACGTAATAGAAGGAGGTGACGAGCGAGGGCTGGAAGCAGTGGGCGGGGATAGCATCCTTGATGGTCTTGATATCGGGGAATTGAGGTTGAGAAGTGGCCTCGAGAGTGACCTGAATACGAGTTAGAGCTGCGGCGATGGGATGCAGTGCAGCTTGACCGACTTACCTTGGGGAGGTCCTCAACCACGACGGTGGTGGCAGTTCGCTGTCTAGTCGCCATTGTATCTGACTTTGAGTATACAGGAATACAATGTCAAAAGAAGAAAGTTTACAGAAAGAAGAAAAGAAGAGAGAGAGGAAAGGGAGAGAAAGGTTCAGCCCCAACAAGCTCTTTATTATTTCTAGCTATGATAGCAAACTCGTCTCAGGATGACCGCCCTTGACCTAATCCGAAATAGCATACGAGAAAAAAATCTCAAAGACCACAATTCAATTCAGGGACCCATGAATAGGGGTCCAGAACTGGAACTCCGTTTTGAACCTGGGCAGGCCAATCAAGACCCCACGATGTACGGGAGATCATGGAGAGTAGAGGGAGACGTGGTCACGATGTGGAGAATGGTCCCTTAAGCTGTGAGCTTAGCACAGATGTTAACCGAGGGTATTTAGCAAGGGGTCCTTGTTTAAAGTCAATTTTGTTGAGATTTTGTTGCGGTGAGAGAAGGCGACATTTCTACGGTAGAGGCACAGCACAGCAGAGCAGAACGAAGAGGCAATTTCGAGGATGAAGATCTAATCTCAGATGAGGCTTGGTTCCTGAAGATGTGGAGCTAGTGAGACAGGTAACGATAAGGGTCTGACCTTTCGTGAGTGGCTGACTTGTCACGTTATTTCGTACAGTAGCGGAGAAGGGGGGGGAAAAAAGCTTCTGGAACAAGAGTTGTTCCGCCATTTTTTTAATTTTTTTTTTGAGTTTTCATGCGATTGAGTCGCGTAGAGGAGCGCGGACCAAAGGAGATTGGGGCCGGAGCGTAAGCTAAGCGCCTCTGCTTGACTCAAGCCTGTTCGAGTCACGGTTTTCGTTTCACATGCGAAATAGCTCACACTGATTCAATGCGAATTGTCGGCGATAAGTGACTGATTCAATGCTTTTCATGTGATAATTGATCAATCGAGTCAAACAATGCCATTCTATTATTCGTATGCCCTTTGTTAGGCCTGATCTATCTTTATGTTTATGCGTGCACTATATAATGTGTAATATGAAACATCCCAACAAAACACCCTGCCCTTGGTCTTTGCGCCTATTTTTATCCATGGGCTTCCTCCGTACATTATCGTTACAGTTCATTTCGTTATTATCCCATTCGCTCGCTTCCTAAAAGATAAAAGAGCAGACAAAGACCAGGCATGTGTAAATAGTAGTCACCGTGTACTCCAACTCGAACCACGCCGCCTGACCGCCGAATGCAATCTTCTTGCTCTGAGGCGTCGGGTGCGCCACCTGCGTCTTGGGGTCTCGGTTCAGAAGGTCCTCCCGGTCGGGCATTGCCGGCGGGTCAATCGCGTACGAGATTGGCGTCCAGAGCGAGCTGCAGATGAAAAGAAACGTGAGAGGTGGCCAGAACGCGTGGGTGAGAAGGGCGGTGAGGGTATCGCGGACGGTGTCGGTTGTGACGAATGATCGGAATGAGGTGAGTACCACGGCGACGAGGGTGAGATATACGAAGCTCAGATGGAAGAGAGCCATGTAGTTGACGAGAATGCCCCAAAGACGTCGGAACATGTTCTTTCGGAGCTTGGCGTCGCGCTCGTTGAGGGCGGAGCCCAGAGATCCAGTGGGCTTGAAGGCCTGTGTTTGACCACCGAGCCATGTTGGCAGGACGAATGATCGGATAATGCACAGGGCGATATAAGGCGACATCCAGAGTTGATAGCGCGAACCTCGTTGGCCGGTGTGGTATCCTGCGGGGATGAAGAGCGCAAACTCACACAGACGGTTCGAAATAACGGATGCGAAACAGGCGCGGATCAACCACCGGAGCTGCTCGTCAGTGGCGTACGCGACAAGAGGCTTCTGCATGATCAAAATAACCGGGATAGCGAACAGCGAGATGGTGAGGAGGACCGTGTACAGACTCAGCGAGGCGTACAAGAAACCCGAGAAACGCTGAGCGCCAGTCATTTGCTTCACCTTGTCGCCGTAAAGACAGAAGTTTAGCTTGAATGAGGTATCGACTGTTCCAATAGCCCAACGAGTTCGCTGCTTAAGATGACCACCGTAGTCTTCAGGAACGGTACCAAATTGGAGAGGTTCGTGGATGAAGGCTGTCTTCCAGCCCTTTCCGAGCATGAGAGTCGAGGTGGCGACATCTTCGGCCAGAGATCCAAGAGGGAAGTTACCAATCTCGTCGAGAGCCTCGCGACGAGCTACATAGCCTGATCCTGTGCACCAGGCAACACCGAGAGCATCCTTAATGGGCTCGATGACGTGGACGAAGAAGTCGAGACTCTGCGCAAGAGGATCGGAGGGAGGGGTGTTGTAGAAGAGTTGAGGAGGACATGCGAGAGCCATCTTGGGATCGATGAGCATGTGAGGAAGAAGAGCACGGAGCCAGTCTCGCTCGGGAATCTACAGTTGTAAGCATTTTGTTACCCAGCAGTGGAAATAACTTACCATATCGGCATCCAGAGCTGCCATGAATTGACCGGCTCCTCCAGGCAGCTTGTGCACTTCATCCAGACCGTAGTTGAGGTTACCCGCCTTGAAATGATGGGGTTGACCAGGAATCTTGGGTCGAGCCATGTAGTACAAGTTAGGGTACATGGTCATGGCCAACTTTGCACATTGTTCTTCCAGGCCTGACGACTTTCCATCGTCCAGTACAATGACTCTAAATCGATCCTGGGGATAATCCTGATCGCAAGCAGCCCGTACTGTATCCATAACAAGATCGTCATCTTCACCGCAGCAGGTAACAAACGCATCGACGGTCGGTACATCGTTACCTGTCAGTCGCAGCTTGGGACGCTTTCTCTTCTTCATCGACATCATCGTCCACGAATTGTGCATCAGCGAAGGAATCGCAGTTGCAATCTCGACAGCGATGAAGATCCACGCACCCGCATACGTGGTATTCGCTGCATTCTGCGCCCAAATAACACACGCAATTCTCAGGCCCAGATACGCCAGGTACAAGCCCGTGTTCAGAAACGTGATTACAGGCACGAACTTGAACACCCATCGCTTCCAGCCGCCCCAGATCTCAGTATCGTCGCGCTTGTGCACATGCTGGATAGCGCTGCTGTCAACGATGTAGTCTTTGTTGTAGAGAGTGTTCTGGCTGCTGCTCTGAGGTGACTGCCCGCCGGGTAGGAGAGCGGCGAGACTCAGGTGGCTCTGGTTCTGTTTGTCGGAGTCAGTGAGATTGGACTGTTTGTTGACGAGAGTGCGGGTGCTGACCATGATGCTGTTGGGTCTCCAATCCACAGACGAATTACCCTGGTGGTGATGTCTAAGAGCAGGTGTTTCTGTACCGCCGAGAGAAGGTGTAGCAGAACGGGAACCACCCGGAGTGTCGTGGAAGTACTGCCCTGGGCTATTCGCAATGTGCGGAGGCCATTCGGGCGCTGGACTGTAATCGTTAAAGTGAGCTGGTGTTGGCTGAGCTGGTCTCTGCTCAGTAATCGAACGACCCTGCTGGAAGTCTTCTGAGGATCGATAAGGCGAATACGCCGTATACTGCTGCTCTGGTGGACCGTATGGAGAGTGGAGGTCTTGTTGGAAGTACTCCTGCTGCTGGTACTGTCTCTGCTCATGCTGTTGTTGGTGTTGACGCTGGACGTCGATCTCTACCATCTCTCTATACTCCTTATCCTGCTCCCCCTCCACATATCCGCGATGCCCGTTCATCTTGGACGGGTGAGACGCATGCGTCCGCAGTGGAACGTGGGACCAAAACGCAAGACGGTAATGTCAATGGCGTGCCTTGGCGGATGGTTAGGATCTGGTGGTTTAACGAGTGACTACTTGCAGATTGCAGCGAGAGGATGAAAGAAAAGAAACACCAAGAGTTCAAGAACGAGAGTAGATAGCCAAGAAGACAAGAGGAAGAAAAAAACAAGGGAGAGGAGGAGAAAAGATCAAGCCAGTCAGTGTCAGGTCTGGGGGTGTGTGATTTCAGTTCCAGCGGGAGACTGGCACGTCCCAGTCTCTGCAAAGTATGCACAGCATTGGTTATTCTTGGGAACGAAAAACCTAAACAAGCTCCAACCAGCCCCAAGATCCATCAACATGAACTGAGCATGCTGTGAGACTAATCCAGGAACAACGAAAAGTTGGCACGCACCCCCTTCGTATCGTGAGATCCAGTGGACCAATTACAGGGAGCCAGGGGTCAATCCCGGCTTCAGATCAGGGGCATGTTCAGCTGCGAGCAGGCTATCAGCTTGCACCGCGCCCTACGTGATTGGCATGTCGGTATTTCCACAGCTCGGATCACATATGCAAGGGAGGCGTGTATATACTACGCAACCCTTTTTCGGTAATGTCAGCCTGTGCCAAAGATAACCAACGTCGGCCTCTGCGCTGCGTCTGGTGTCAGTCGGTTGGCCTCTCAGCAAACGCTTGTTTCTTTTTTTCTCCCCCTCTACGGAATATTAGGAGAATTCAACTCTCGTTTCGTTTTCATTCTCTGTGCAAATCAACCATGACGATCAGGTTTCTCGTCAACTTTGGCCTTTTGGCCTTGCCTATCGCTATCACGCTGGGCGTTCTGATCGGACTGCAGAGCCAGCGTGAAGCTTCGGGAGGACCGCCTTTGTTCAAGCCAGACCCAAAACCGACAGAGCCAAAAAAGAAGAACGGTATTACCACGGAGCAGCATTGTCAAAAGTCTTATGGTATTCATCCTGAGACTAAGGGCCAAGAATATACACGTGAGTACACCTTCTGTTGCATTTCTAGAATTGAAGAACGTGCAACAGCTCTGATGGGGATTAACTGTGTTACCAATTGGACTTTGCTAACTGTTGCACAGTCAATCCTAACCAGTGGGGTTGGAATGAGGGTGATGATGGAGGATTATGTTTATATGTAAGTCATGCCTTTACTTCAACAACGTCATACCATACGGCCCAACATGACATCTCATGCTACACCATGCTGTCGCTGTCGCTGTCGCTGTCGCATACAATACTAACCCTCGCAGGTCGACATTAACAACAATGAAACCTACTCAACAAAAACCACCGCCCCTCGATGGTCCGTAGTCTGGGAATACCCTCAAGGCCCCGAAACCGCTCCTGTCCACGCATTCCCCAACATCAAAGTCGACGGCGACGTCTTTCCCACCAAGCTCAACACCATCGATAAGATCGAGATTGACTTCGAATGGACATACTCTGTCGGCAATGGATCCGCCAAGGGCGCAAAGCCTGCGACAAGTACAGACCTCACAGAATTGAAGAAGCAGCTTCTTAACGCCAACGTCGCTATGGATATGTTCATGGATAAAGACCAAAAGAAGGCCCAGAACTCTGTAGATGCGTCGCATGAAATCATGGTGTGGTTTGCCGCTATCGGACCTGCTACGCAACCTCTCGGTTTCAATGTCGACGGATCAAATCCCATCGCTACGAAGACGCTCCATGGCACTGAGTTGTAAGTTCGCATTCGCATTCGCGTCGTTGGATGAATCTAACCATCGCAGCAAACTCTACTACGATATCAACCAGTCCAAGCAAAAAGTCTTGACATGGTACGTCGCCAAGCCCGCGGAAAAGTTCGACGGTGATCTCTGGCCTTTAGTCGAGGAGATTCTCTCCATGGACAACGCCAATTACCCCTCTGCATCAGACTACATCGGCTACATGTCTTGGGGCACAGAAGCGTACTCGGCCAACACAACAGTCACATTCGACGTTCCCAGTCTTTCGATAAACGTGGCGAAGAAGGCATAGACATAATGTTTGCATATGTAATTTACCTATAGAATAATGAGCGGCGTTGAATTGAGAATTGTTTATGATGACAACGCCACGTTTGCGCGGGGCAACCGAATGCCTTGCTCCCTTTGAAGGAAGGGATTAATTACCAAACGCCATGGCTTGAGAAATATGGCTAGAACGTGGTGCGAGGCTATTGCATGCGCTATTCGTTTTGGTGTGGCCGACCTTCGTATTTTTCTTTCTTTTGTTTTTGGTGCTCGCACTTCATGATCTAGACGAACAGAGCGGGGGGGACGTGCACAGCTGAGGGTGTGGATTTAGTGGCTGATCACTGCATAGAGTTGTGATGAACTTTGTGTATTTCCGGGTTAACCGGGACGAGGGATGCACGTATTGGGAAGCTCTTCTCGTCACGCTGCTCATCTTTTCTTTAACGAGATCAACTCACATCAATTAACAGCAGGTTCAATTCGCTTTGACTCGATAACGTGATGCTCGTACGGAAACCCGACAACCAACACGAACAAGATAACGGTCAAACGACCCGTGCACTACCGGACCAGCATCAGTGACAAACGAGGGTCTAGCTTGGCTGGCTCAGGTTCCGGGAAATACATCCTTGCAAAGAGGAAGCCCTACCCCTTCAACCCTGTCGTCGTCAGCTAGCTGGGATGAAAAGGGAACGATATTATGCCTCTTATTGACGAACACGTTATAGATCAGGAGCTCACCAAGTGCAGCATCATTATTGACAGCTGTGGCAATATTAGAGCAAATAGGCCGCATTGATAGCGCGTTGGCTGTTTCGTCAAAGTATCACCGCACTAATAAAAGCCACCTAAACTCTGGTCCAACAAACGTGACGGCCGGGGTTGCAGCGCGTACGCAACCCCACAGAGAAAAGAGAAGAGACCAATGTCAATATGAGGCATCCAAAACTCCCACATGGGCCTTGCTTTCCCTGGTCGGTCTCTTGGGCGACAGGCCTTGCAGCTTCGCCGATCAAGTACGGAGTAGAATGGTGGTCTGATAAAAACATGAAGTTGAGCGGAGAGACCGTTGTCTCAAAGCTCGGACACCAACCCAAACCAAACCAAACTCATGATGGACTGGCTTCCACTGGTTCTCTAAATAAAAATAATTCAGCTCTACCGGCCCGTAAAAGATGGCTTCATATTGACAGATCCACCTGTCCAAGTGAGCCACTCCCGCAAAGCTTTCGATATGCTGCCATTGAGTTTTTCTCTTCGCAAGATCATTCCATGACCCCAGCCTCGACGGTTCTGCCACACGTGGAGTGCATGACCATGACCAATGACACGTGAAATGATACCAAGAGTGGCTCGTGAAAATTAGACATGGCTATCGCACAATCCCATGTCAACGTAACGCTGAGATAAAAATATCTCATCGTCGATCTAGATGCAAGGTTTTCTTCTCTTCTCCTTCTCCTGATTAAAAAAATCGCTCTTCAGTGGCCACACTAATTCATCTCAACTGTCGTTGTCGTCATTCCCACACATATTCTGTCCTTGGCTCCGAAATTAAGCATTGCCCAGCTGTCTTGCCAAGGGGCGTGTACTCCTCTAGCCCCTGTTTTATCTGCTCGGTACCTGCGTCGGGAGGTTTTGGTGGCAAGTCCAGGGCTCCAGGCATGAAAATTTTGATGGAAAGGAGATTATTAGGGCTGGATCTTAGGAACGCTTATTGCCGTGGGAGATGAAGCCTGCGAGATAACAATGCCCTGCAAGTTTTGACGATTGAGGCCAGGATGGTGCGTGATAAGATATCAGGGTGGTATTTGAACGAGGGTTCTTATCGTGCATGGTACACTTTTGTCAACGGCCGGATCGGCCAACAACTTAATCTGCTTTCAATCGCTGCTTTGACTTTACTGATGACGATTACAATTAGATATGATTTGAGTGTTCCATTGCAGAATAACTGTATTCTCAAGCTCGTGTCTGAGGCATTGAATTGTATGCATGCACCCAGGCACCCCACGGCGGGGGAAATGATGACACTCTGACCAGCTGTCAGCACTTAAGATCTTGCCCGTCTTATCCACTACCAAGTCGCATACGTTATGCGAATGAAGCGAAGCTTGGCAAATTGCTAATCTTGAGTCCAAGTATCTTGACTCTGGTCTCAAAATATGCATGATTCATTTCCATTCTTCTCCGAGAATAAGTCTGAGACTCCCTGTTTCATCTCCTTGACCCACTATAGGCATCTCCGAACACCTCGGACTGATTTCTCCGCAGAGGCCGAAGCTATCTCGAGAAGGTTACCCTATATCGCCGAAAAGACTCCATTCTTCTCTCCATTGATGTATGGTTCATGCAAGCCATTAAGCTTAAACAATTCTTCGACTTTAGTTGATGGCTGGCGTGGATTATTTTGAGATATTTGCATGTGCTGCAGATATGGTAAAGCCGGTATTGTGAATTTCTCTCGGATTGAAGGCAACGTCACTAGAGACATGAACCACCGCCTCAAGGAACTTACGGCAGCTTACAACGTGAATACCCAAGCTTGTTTGTATTGAATCAAATTTCCGCGAATCAAGTTTAAACATGGGAGTCCGGCGGGGAATTCTCAGTCAATATAATCCCAATAAGCTGTTGTGAAACGAGAGGAATGTTGAGGTGATATTGACATTGAACCGATTGAAGATAGCGCGCTACATGTCTCAATTGAGCCTCCCTTTATATTGCAGACCGAATACATACTAACAACATGGAAAGCCTCAATGAAGAGGCGGTGCAGCCATCCCTTGCATTGCGGCCCGTCGCCATCATTCCACGGATGTAACATCGATCGATGAAATGAAGACGAGGGCGTGTTGCCGAATTGACGCGCTATCTGAAACATTGATGTCGACATTAGATGCATCTCGCGATTCAATATGTGGCTGTGGCTTTATTCTACAACCGTAATTGACCTACATATACTGAATTGTTGAACTCAGATTTATGTACAAGGACGTGCCAAGGACACCTTTACCTTCGCCGAACCGGCTCGTCACGTTCAATTGAACGCGACTTATGAAGCTAAAGAGACAGTTAAAATAGTTGGGTGCGACAAGCTGTGCCGATGACCAATGTCTTCAGGGTAGAAGTCCCAAGAGTGTACTGTTTGATCTGGCGTCGTGTCCGTTGTGATCGAGTTTCCCTTTGTTGGTGGTTGGATCAAGTCAACTCCCCATTGCTACGAAACATGATCGCATGCGATAAAATAATGATCCACAAGTACTCACGTTTCTTGATTACTCGATAGCCTACTGCATTGACACGGTTAGACCCTGGATTGAGGATCATTGCAGCACTCCTTCAAACGGGCGCATCCAACGGGCGCATCGCTCCATGCTTGACATACAGTAGTGAATGGGAAATGAACAATGATGACTGGGTATATGATCCGCGAGGATATGTAGTATTATAATTATTGATTAGGTTTGAGAAGAGCGACTGGTTTCTCAGCGTCGTGTGCTCGACGTCAGATCACTCCCTTTTGATAGAGCACTGGGCGCAAACGAGTACCACTCCACGCAAATTCATCGTTTGTTCTTCAGATAAAGGCGATTCAAGTCGTAAAAGAGTATATAGACATGGCTCATGGAGTGGTATAAGATGACCAGGCGGTTGATCGTGGTGTCCACTTGCATCCAGCACGCAGAGACAGGCTGGGAGGAGAGCAACTCATTCGAGAATGACCAAACCGAGCCCCTGCGGTCACAGACGATGCGCCCATGCATCTTGCGATTGATGCGAATCCAGACCCCGAATCTCTATTGTTGAGTTGCTTTTTTGGGCCAGGTAGGATTGCGCATGTGTCTACCGTGATGGTGGAGGGTCATGCCATGTCGGAAGTAATTTGTACAGAGTTTCTGCTCCCTTATTAGTGAAATTACTACACAAGTGACAACGAAAACTTAGAATTCATCCTACCTGAGTGTTGCCTCTCATTGAGGTCCCACCTTGCCCTGCTCCCAATCCTTCAATGCATCGGCAAGCGACTTCTTCGCTTTCGCCTGTCGCGCAAGGAAAGGTGCATTGAAGATGAGAGGTAGAGGCATCTCGCTGTTCGCATGATCAGGCGCGAACTCAATAGTGCAGTCTTTGCCCAACTTTTGCTTCGCAATCTTGATGCTCTCACGCAGCACATCCCCACCAAGTCCACGGCGACGATATCGCGCTCTTGTCGACCATGCGCGAATGAGCGCTGTCTTTTCACTCTTGCCCAGCTGGAGAAAAACAGCGGCGATGATTTCCTTCCCAAAGCGCGCTCCAACGATTGTGTCTTCGACGTCATCCTTCTTCATCCAGCCAAGCCAATCCGTCTCCTCAGCAATGCGAATGTAGGAACTGGTGAACCACCGAACAGCCACGAGGTATGTGAGTACGATGGCGGGGTAAATGATCAGCATCATGCTGATGTCCTGGCCGATCTTTGCGCCGAAATGCGCGACTGCGAGCACTGCTGAGAAGACGGCGAGGGCGATGGGATGGAAGATGATGGCGCGTGAGGCTGTTTGGCGCTGCTGCGCAACGCTGTCGACGACGAGCTTGAGAGCATCCTTCTTCTCTTTTGGATTGGTGAGGATCTCGATTGCGAGAGGCGGTGGCTCTGTTGGCTCAGACATGGTGCTGTGATGTTGGAAGAGTGAAGTCAGTTGCAGGCGATCCTTCAAGGCTGAGTACAAGCGAATGTTAGGCGAAGCAGAGTCTGCCTGGATGCGACGATCCGATGAGAGATAAACCGGGCGCACGAGGAAGAAAGAATATGACCGAATGCTGGCTTGATGCAGCTTGTTCAAAGACAGAGAAAACACACGTGCGTCGAGAGTGAAGGGTCTTGGCTATGGGATTAAACCGGCAACACAATCGTTCTGCCTCAGCTGAAGCCGTGATAACCGATTTGAAGGCCTTCGGTGTCCCAAAGCGGAGAACTTTACTACCAACAAGCTTAGTTTGTAGCTAGTCTTTAATTCCAAGCTTACTCGAACTCGATAGCGCCCCGACGTCTCGGTGTCTGTATATTCTTTGGACATGGAAAGATGGACCTCTCAGAAGCCATCTGCCACTGCTGTCGCAATATTTCGGTGCCAAGGCGGGTCGGGATGACGCTAAATCCGTGCCGTGACCCGAGACGGTAGCGGACCCCTGGAGGCTCTGGGCCAGCAATCTTGGCGCTGCGATACACGTGGGGGAAGCGGCGTCGCTCTATTGGTCTCTGATATAAATGCTCGTGTGCCTTTCCATCACCGAGCATGGAGTCTCAGGAGATATGGAAGTGAAATCTAGAAGACCATGTCCTCTGAAGACCAATTCTTACTGGCGCGACGGTTCTCTGCTCGGCTCAGACGGCTCCTGGATGGGATTTTTGGTCCCCCGTTGAAACATGGAGACTGTAGCAATGGGCAGAGTGTAATTTCGAGTCCTTCTCATGCATTGATATATATAATAGATGGTTCTTTTCTTCCAGATCTCTTGGCTGTTTCTTGGCTGCAAGGATAATCTACTTGGAGACAAGTGCTTGGGTGCTCGCCAAGCCATACGCTGTACTGAGCGCTGCAATATCAAACTTCCTCCTATTCTTCACATTCCCTCTTTATTCCCTAATAATCTCCTAAAATGGCTGACGCCGACTCCCGTCCCGTCGCCAAGACTTCAGGCGGTAACAATGCCTTCCACAACTTCCACAACGACTTCACTCACATCGCCGACCCCAACGAGCGCCGTCGTCTTGCCCTCGCCGAGATTGACAAGGCCCCCTTTGGTTGGTACCATGTTCGCGCGTGTGTCGTCGCTGGTGTTGGTTTCTTCACTGATTCCTACGATATCTTCTGCGTGTCCATGTTGACCATCATGTTGGGTATTGTCTACTACCCCAAGACCGGCAAGCTTGCCACTCCCCAAGACAACGCTATTAAGCTGTCTACTTCTGCTGGTACTGTCATTGGACAGCTCGGTTTCGGTATGCTTGCCGATATTGTCGGTCGTAAGCGCATGTATGGTCTGGAGTTGATCGTTATCATCTTTGCTACTCTCGCCCAGGCCCTTACTGCTGGTTCCCCCTCCACCTCCCTCGTCGGTCTTATTATATTCTGGCGTGTAGTTATGGGCGTGGGTATTGGAGGAGATTATCCTCTTTCTTCCATTATTACCTCTGAGTTTGCTACCACCAAGTGGCGTGGTGCAATGATGGCTGCCGTCTTCGCCATGCAGGGTATCGGCCAGTTCGTCGCTGCTCTCGTCATGATCTTCCTTACTCTTGGCTTCAAGTCTTCTCTTGAGGGTGCCAAGAACACCAAGACATGCAGCGGAGACTGCCAAGTTGCTGTTGACAAGATGTGGCGGACCCTTAGTAAGTTCGATAAGTTCCCTTTACACTACAAGTAAACTAACACAGCCAAAGTTGGATTCGGTGCCGTCCCAGCGTGTATCGCTCTCTACTGTAAGCTAAAACCCCTGCCATGTCATGCATATTCGACGCTAACAACATGCAGACCGTCTTACCATCCCTGAGACCCCCCGCTACACCTTTGATGTCGCCCGTGATGTTGAGCAGGCCGACGAGGACGTCAAGGCTTACATGACTGGCAAGCGTGAGGGTGATACCGATGAAGTTGCTCGTGCTGCTGCCCATGCTGGTGCCAAGTCTAATCTCCAGGTCCCCAAGGCCAGCTGGTCCGACTTCTTCAAGCACTACAGCAAGTGGAAGAACGCCTCCCTCCTCATTGGAACTGCTGGTTCATGGTTCTGTCTTGATGTTGCCTTCTATGGTCTCTCTTTGAACAACGGTACTATTCTCAAGGTTATTGGTTACTCTACTAAGGATGCCAACAACATGTACGAGTACCTATACAACACCGCTGTCGGAAACATCATCATTGTCCTCGCCGGTGCCGTCCCCGGATACTGGGTTTCCGTTGCTACTATCGATACTCTCGGCCGAAAGACTATTCAGCTTGGTGGTTTTATCATTCTAACCATTCTCTTTGTCGTTATGGGTTTCGCTTACAAGCACATCTCCTCCAACGGTCTCCTTGCCATCTACGTCCTGGCCCAGTTCTTCTTCAACTTCGGCCCCAACACCACCACCTTCATTGTCCCCGGTGAGGTTTTCCCTACCCGCTACAGATCTACCTCCCACGGTATCTCTGCTGCCTCCGGAAAGATTGGTTCTATCATCGGCCAGGGTGCTATCTCCATCCTCCGAACCCACGGTGCTACCGACAAGGACGAGGCCCCCTGGATGGACCATGTTCTCGAGATCTACGCCCTCTTCATGCTTCTCGGTTGCTTCACCACCCTCCTCATCCCTGAGACTGCCCGCAAGACTCTTGAGGAGCTTTCCGGTGAGGATGACTATGCCACCAACCCCCAGTCGACCGTTGTCGATGAGGAGGCTCGTGTCGGCAAGGAGCCACGAACCAGCGCCTAAGGATATGTCACTCATTCATGCTTCGTTTATGATTGGTCTTTGTGATGTGCCAACATGGAGGTGCATCACATGAAACTTGGCAGTGACCCAAGAACCCTGCTGGAACAATACCCGACTTACTAAAACATTCCTTGATTTGGTTGAGAGATACTTGGAAGCTCAACTGGTATATTACAAGCTTATATCCAAATTAATAATCTAAATAAATACCACTTAGTGGATTCAATACTTCTTTTCTGTCAACTTGATAATTACTTGCTTGTGTGTGATGTGTCCCAATTTAATGGTACTTTCGATTAAAAACAATCTAGTCAAAGTAAATGACATGGTCCCAGAATATCTCCATAGGTACCCAGTAATTAAGCTTGCATGGTCGTATCGTATCCATAACCTTATCCTTTATGCCAATCCTTTCTTAAGATGATTAACCCAAGGTATATCCCACCCAGTCCTGTATCCAGACCCAATCCAAACACCAAAAAGCGAATCATCGTCAATCATTTACTCCTTCTTACCACCAAGCAATCCTCCAGCGGTGTTTCCAAGCCCTTTACCAGTCTCTTGGAGGCCTTGCGCAGTACCCTGAGCACCACCAACAACAGCATTCGCAGTACTGTTCATGGCACCAGCCCCAGGAACATCCTTGTTAACATAGCCGCCATTCTCATCGCGGCCCTGTCGCTCTGCGCGGTTGACGCCCTCCTTGGAAGCAAGGTCGCCGACGGGTTGGAGAAGTCCACCTTGGCCGACTTGTCCGGTGGCAAGGTTGTTTACGCCGTCTTGGAGAGTGTCGACTTGTTCGATGCCAGTGACTTTGGTCTTGTTGAGTTGTTCTTTGGTGGCATAGCTTGCCTTTGTCGATCCAGATTAATTAAGGACAACCAGAAGAAAAAGGAGGAGCATAGCTTACCTTGTTATCCTTGGTGAACCAACGAAGATAAACATCCTCGAGCCAAGGAACCCACTTCTCATACTGTTCGTTGTACGTAGCCTTAGTCCACTCCATGATTAAAGATTTATCAAAAGTGTGAAATCTGGTGTATCGTTTATCTCGCTTATGTCTAGTGTCTATCAAGATCTTCGAAGAGGTGCTGATCGCGGAGATTTATACATATTGCGCGTCTTACTACGTCATCCACCTTACAAGGTCCTGCCAGGATCTGAAACGACGCAGGTTCAATCTCATAGGCTGTTTCAACTCTTGATGGTGGTTGACCAAGACGCATTGTGATGCCATGTATGTCTTTTGGTGTGGCGCGTGTCGCTCTAAAACAGGATCTCGTGGCGCCTCGACGTCATAGAGAGCAGGGATGAGCCACGATGATGGTTATTCGTGATCCACCAATCAAGACCAGAAATCAGTGATGCCTCGTTTTTGGCGATAAACTTACACAATTAAAAGCTAACTGAAGGAGGAAAGTGCTACTTTTGTGTTTCCCTGTTCCGAAATTGCGACATTGCCGGGCGCATGTGGGAAGGCTAAAAATATTAGGTACCTAATATTAGGTCGTTATTCGAGGTAGCTCCCAAGGCCTTGCGATATCTAAAGTGATAGCGGATCTCAGTAGAATATGTAATATAAACGGATCATTGTAGAGAGCATCTCACAAGAGACTAGAACTTCAAACCGAGAGCACTTCAGCCTGCAAAGCTTCCAAAAAATTCATGTCTATCATTTTCGCCTAGGTATAGTTCATTTTTAAGCACCCAACGCCAGCCATGTAGTCTAAAAGCCTCATTATCTCGCATCCTACGTAGTTCTACCCAGAAACCAATCCCCGATCCAGTCTAAGAATCCCATCATTGAACTCTATACGTCTAAAAGTTGGTCACATCGCTGACTCCGTTGGTGGCGCTCTGCTTCTGTTGAGCAGCCTCAATAACCTCATCGAGGCATCCAGCACTGGCGGCGACGAGACCGAGCACTAAAACTGTTAGTAATGTGGGCGGGGATGCTTGGGATGGAACACTCACGCGAAGGGGCGGGAGCCAGGGTCTTGGACTTGTACTCGGGATGAGCCTGGAGACTATTGACAGTCAGCAATTGTCGGCACGTGCTATACAGAATACTCACCCAACGAAGAAGGGGTGATCCTTCAGCTCAATGGTCTCAACTCGTACACCTTGGTCGTCCATTGAGGTCAAAGAGAGACCAGCCTTCTCAAGATCCTCAATGTAGTCGGGGTTCACCTCATAACGATGTCGGTGACGCTCCTCAACAACATCGACTCCTCCATACAAGCCTCGGAGCTTACTCCATTCGGTGCCAGGCTTGAAGTGAGATGTTCGGCTACCAAGTCGCATGGTTCCACCCATTTGCCTGTCGCTGTTAATATCATTCTTCGGTCAGGTTGGCGTCAACTTACTCCTTGGAACCTTCAGGCATGAAGATGACAACCTTGTGCTCAGCTTGAGCCGAGAACTCCTCAGATGTTGCGTCCTTGAGACCCATCACGTTGCGAGCATATTCAATGACAGCAGTCTGCATACCCAAGCAGATGCCCAGGTAGGGAAGCTTTCGCTCACGAGCCCACTTGGCGACGTCAACCATACCACGGATACCTCTCGTTCCGAATCCGCCAGGAACGATGATACCCTGGGCTCGAACAACATGAGCCCAAGCCTCATGGAACTTGCGAGGATCCTTCTGCTGCATATCGGGCTCGAGATGCTCGGAGTCGACAGAGATGAGGTTCAGCTTGCGCTTGCATCGCATAGCGGAGTGCTCAAGTGCCTTGTGGACACTGAGGTATGAGTCGTCGAGGCTGACGTATTTGCCGACCAAGACAATGTTGACGGGTTCAAGGTGTCGGTCAGGAACAACAGTCTTCTTCCATAGATCCCAGAGAGCCTGACCCTTTTGGGCCATGGGAGGAGAAACCTCAACCTTCTCGAGGCCAAGACCCTTGCGCAACAGCTTGAGCAGACCCTCCTGCTCGAGCAGAAGAGGAACTTGGTAGATGGTATCCATGTTGCGAACACCGATAACCTGTTCGTCCTCGACTTGGCAGCTTCGGGCGATCTTTGTGATAGTGGCGACGTCCAACTCTCGCTCACACCGGCAAGCAATCTGAAGAACGTTAGATAAGTCCAACCTCGAGATGCGCGATACATACCACATCGGGGATCAAACCGGCGCTTCGGACTTGTCGGATGGCGTGCTGAGTGGGCTTTGTCTTCTCCTCTCCATTAATAATAGGGACGTAGGAAACGCTGATGCTCAAGAAGTTGTCGCGGCCAAGTCTGTGTCGCAATTGCTGTGGTTGTCAGTACTGAGGTTTCGCGACTGAGCTGGCTATCATACCGAGAGAGCTTCGACGAAAGGACCAGATTCGAGATCACCAATTGTTCCACCCTGGAAAAGTCAGTCATTATCCTGGTTTACTCGGAAACAGCAAAAGATCGTACAAGCTCGATGATGCAAACATCTGGGGCTTCTCCAGAAGCATCGACTGGAATCTTGGCAACGCGCTCAATCCAGTTCTGAATGGCGTCTGTGATGTGGGGGACGACCTCGAAGGTGTTAGTCAGTTTGACAAGATCGTGCTGCCTGCGCAATGTACCTGAACAGCTGCATTCATTGTTAGCATCGAAATAAACCCGCCATCGTCTCGCAGAGCACATACTCTTTCCCAGATAATCTCCTCGTCGCTCTTTCTCCTGCACACCCATAGTATTAGCGGTCGTCGATCGTATATATCGAGAAATGGTGTGGGTTGCGTACAATGACCTGCTGGTAGATCTTGCCGGTAGTGATGTTGCTGTCACGGCTCAATTGAATGCCAAGATATCTAGAGTCGTATTAGTCCCATGTGTCTTGGGCTTCGGTTGGTCGAGCATCGAAGAACATACCGCTCGTAGTTTCCGAGATCGAGATCGGTCTGAGGAGTCAGCGCAAAGTTTTTCGTCGGTGAATTTTAATCGTACCTCGCCTCCATCGTCGAGAACGAAGCACTCGCCGTGCCTGAGACGTGTTAACGAAAGGGTGACCCAACGGTTCGGATCACAACATACTCGAGAGGGTTGAGAAGGCCAGCGTCGGTGTTGATATAGGGATCAGTCTAGTCGAGTGTCAGAATCGTTGGTGCGGTCGGTCTGCGTTGGTGGGGTGTTACTTTGATCGCCTGGTGTTGTTAGTCAGAGCTTGGGAGACCGTGAATTCTGTATCGTACCGTGACTCGAAGACCAAGGGTCTTGAGAAGAAGACCGGCACTACTGGCTGAAAGGATTGTCAGTCGTGGAGAAGATCAATGAAGCTCATCAATTGTCATACCGATAATGCCTAGAAATACGAGTTAGCATACCAGCCAAACGATGCGACAACGTCAAGCTTGCCTTTGCCGACACCGGAAATGACGCCGCCGCTCACAAGAACAACCTTCATGTTGCTATTTGGTCTGTAGGTCGTTCGTTAATATGTGGGAGTATTAGATCTGCTGTTATTGCAGGAGAAGAGTTGCTGGAAACTTAGACGGCGCGTTCAAAAAATTCTAGGTGGGGGACGATTTCTGACGCCCTTGGGTCAATCGGTCCTCCACAAATGCGTTCACCGCCTTCTTGATGCGGCCTAGAGTTTGTTCCCAACCAAGGTGACCTACAAGATCCACCTCAATCCTGGGTATGGAAATCGAGCTGTGAATTGGTGACTGAAGCTATTGAGAAAGCTTTCTGCAGATATGAATGGTGATAATCAGGAAGGGTGAAAGAACGAGAGCCTTCTTTTGGTTGTGCAACCCGATTTCTTGACCATGCTGCCCCGTCCATTGGTGTTGAGAGCGTCAGAGCGTGCAAGCAATCCATTTATAAAAACCTCCACTTTGACGCATTGAGAGTTCTTAAGGTTAAGACTGGTCCTGTATCATTCCGGAATTGAGCGAAAAAGGGGTATCCCTGTAATAAATACACTTATTCAAAGAAAGTAAATCACTACAAGATGCTGATTATATCACTGAAAACTTGTATTGAATGCTCAGTGCTGCCGTGCCCTCTGCTCTAGGTTAGCAATGATCAGTGCATCCTGGACACTTCCCGATGGCGGGGTAGCCTTGGCTAGTTGACCTCGGCGACTTACTCAATAGTAAATCGCGTGAAACTGTCTAATAATTTTCTGTTAAACACTGCTTTGAGAGCAGATATACAAACCAATCATCATGATAACTCCATGACTTCATCGTCATATTCGTCCTCCTACGCGGCTTCTCAGGAGCTTCTCCACTACGTCCTCAGCACGAAGCGGCCCATATGACAGTACAATTTCCAACCTTTATCTAACTGATCAAAGCCGAGTCATTTATCAAGGTAATCTCACAGACACCTTCACTTGGAGACTATTGAGCATTGGGCTGATCGGGGAATACCTGTCACGCAGGGTTCACGGGCAAAGCGGTATGCACGCGACAGTTACCCCATGCGTGATAAGCCGAACTGACTTCGTCTGTAGGCAACAAAGAATGCAGAGGATACCATAGCATATGGGACAAAGGTAGTCGGAGGTGTATCTCCAGGTAAAGGAGGTCAACCGCATCTTGACCTTCCAGTCTTCAACACCGTTAAAGAAGTGAGTCCAGCCGCTGTACTCATCGATCCAAACTCATGGTTACGCTAGGCGATGACAGAAGTCAAACCGGACGTCTCTGCCGTTTTTGTCCCTGCAAAATTTGCGGCTGCAGCTATCATCGAATCCATAGAGGCAGAGGTCCCTCTTGTCGTCTCCGTAGCGGAGCATGTGCCTGTTCATGATATGTTGAGGGTGCACGAAATTCTGAGAACGCAGTCCAAGACGCGCCTCGTTGGCCCCAATTGCCCTGGTATCATCGCTCCCAATCAGTGTAGAGTGGGAATTATGCCTTATAAACAGTATACACGTGGCTGTGTTGGAATAGTGTCCAAGTCAGGCACGCTGAGCTATGAGGCAGTAGGATCGACTTCGCGTGTTGGCTTGGGACAGAGTATTGGTATGCCTTACTGTTCATTTATTTATTCACTTGGTTTCGAACTAACTGGATCGCACAGTGGTTGGAATGGGAGGAGACATGTTACCAGGCAAGTGTCCTAGCATTCATGTTGATCTGATGTTAACGCAGCACAGGCACCACACTGGCCGATGGACTAAGGCTCTTTTTCAAGCATGAAGAAACCAAGGGAATTATTGTGATTGGAGAGATTGGAGGTGAAGCCGAGCTCGAAGCTGCAGAACTCATCAGAGAGCATCGTCGCACCTCACCTCACCCCAAACCTGTCATTGCCATGGTAGCGGGTCAAACGGCACCAAAGTCAAGAGCGATGGGACAGTAAGAATAATACGCCTGAGTTTGCGCTGGTTGGCGGTGGCTAACAATAGCTAGTGCCGGCGCGATCTGGACCTCTAACGACGTTACTGCTGAAGAGAAAGCCAAAGCTCTTGAAGATGCTGGAGCTGTCATAGTTCCACACCCCGGTGTCATGGGAGATAAGATGAAAGAGCTTCTTGGGATGTGATGAGTTTTTGAAGTAGACGGAGTGCCTTGCATTGTTCACTTATAAGTCATGACAGAGCTGTGTTGGGTACATACGACCAAAGGTAGTGGAGAATACGGGATCCCGTCTGCTCTCCCATAGTCAAGCCACTAACCGGCGGATTAGTAGTTGAGTCGGTGACGATCAGCGAATCCCCGCTGTTGTATGTTTTTTTTGGTGTTTCTTCCCTTTTTGCTATTCCACTGGAAACGTTGGCAGAGCATTTATTTGTTTCACTTTTGTGCTGATTGCAATGCCATGAATGCTGGTCACAATCTTGTTTTGCAACGGCTTTCTGAATCAAGCATGATGACTGTAGCGAAGAACAGGATTGCTTGCCCACCATGCATATCATGACCTTGAATGGGTTATTCCCTTGACTACCAGGTATGAAATTGCATTGCGTGATTTTGGTATATTGTTCTGAGTCTCACCAATTTCCCAGTTGCGTGGCTTGCGTGTCTAGGTTGTTGCCGATGTACTGTGGCAGAGGCACTGACCTCGTGTGATTACTCGCTTTCACCTTTTCCTTTCAGCTCCTGTTTGATACCGTACTCAATGCCATCATTGCTATCCTTTTGTTCGATCCTCCAAACAGATAATTTCCCCTTAAAGTGAAAGTATCCCTGACGATATGCCGGCAGAGACGTAGGAAGTTCATGGCAACAGATCGAGACGTCCCACGTAATATTGGGAGTGGAAGCTAGAGTTCTCTTACCATCCTCTTGTCCATTGGCATATCCGCAATTCACTGCGAGGCAAGCAAGTGGAGATGCAACAAATAGATGATGGGCTTCCCCTAGAATTGAGGGATTGCAGTCAGGAGTATTGTGAAGCAAATGATACCAAATATGAGTCAATGGCGCAAGCGGATCAGGTTTTACACTTGATTCAGTTTGGCCAGAGACTGCAGAGTGAGTGATTGTTGGTTGAGTTTGGTCCCAATCCGCAAGAGTCATATCTGATTGCTGAAGCCTATGGCACCAGCTGTTTACTACTCTCAACTCTCAGAGTCCAGATTATGCAAGTCCAAAAAAAAGATATAAAAGGCCATCTCTTCCCCTGGATCGACACTTAAACTTCCACTCCATCTCCCTCGTCTACTATGACTCCGACACCTCATCCTATATACCATACCAGACTTGGTAGATGGTCAACTAGCTGAAAGCCATCACAGCTAGTTGATTTTACCATCTCATTGCCATCTTTAACTTGTTCGTAATCAGGATGCAGAGCTACCTGTGCTTCCTTTAGTATATTATATCCGCAGCATGTCTCGCTGGACAGGCTCTTGTCGCATCCATCAATTGTCCCAGTAGCTACACAATGCCTCCTTGGACGTGAGCAATGGAAGGTCAATGGTTTAGATAAGCTGTCACATTTGAGCCAAGAAAGTCTCAAAACATATGTGACAGCTTATCTGGGTCTTGCCCATTTCATTTCCAGCAGCTACCTTTACGCGGGAAGTGCCACTTCTATAACGATGAAGCTGAGGAAAGCCACCCAACAACAAATAAGTTACTCAACGGGCTCTAAACTTGATCGAATTGCCCCAGATAACATAAAGTTCATTGCTGACAATATGTAAGAGGTGGACTCTTCCCGTTGAAACAAAGAAGCAACTTGGGAGTGGGCCATTGGACATAGGGCCAAGCTTTATATAACCATCTGGAGAGTTTGCAGAATGCATTTCTTGGTTATCGCTCAATGGGCCAAGACAAAAAAAAAAAAAAAAACCACGCCGACCTCGGAAACATCGATCGTGTGGTTACAATTATCGACCAGTCACACGTACACCAGGCAATACTGGCAATCCAAGCAAACATGCGGTGTTGCTTACTGCAGCATGTCCTTCTCCCTATCGGACAGGACCAGGTCCTTGCATGAGGACATCAAGCAAGACGCAAGCTTTGACAGTATTGTATCAACCCTTACTCCCATGGCCGTGTCTGTTGTGGTCATAGTCGGCGCCGATCATGGATATGATGAGGCCCCGGACGGTTTGCCGTATTTAATTCTATCAGCAATTCGAAATTTCCCGCAGCCCAGCTGTATAGGGCTTACCACTCAGGGGATGAACAACAGACAACGAGCGGCACTGACGAGGCAATTTAGAGATATACCCGATGGACAAGCGTAAGGAACATATAACCACGGCATTGCTACTCGGGCTCGAGTATAGGAACTCAGCTGACGCAGAGAGTTCTGTGGAGTGTTTGAGCCATGACGCGTACCAGCTCTGGCATAGTAAAGCTCTGTTGCTTATGCAACGCAAATAATATTCGCCTTTCTATTCAACACCTTTGCGCTCGCAGCGCTCCTCATTATCCTATACCGAATCCGAGGTGGAGTTTCCGACCTTGCCCGATTCATGTTGCAGCCGTAGAGTCTAAAGACAAACTATATGGAGTTGCTTTCGATGATCAATTCATCTATGAAGTAGTTTGCCGATGGACAACCCACCGCTAGAGTTCGAAGTCCACGACTGGATGCAGCCTGGGAGAGTCCATAGAGAGCAGATCCGTCCTGACCTCTGAAATCATAAAGGCATACACCACCTTCGCGGACATTAGACAGTGCGATGTTATACAGAGACTCTGGCATTGTGATCGTCAGTAGCCCTTTGTTCGGGCTAGACAGCAAGATAACCACACGTATCACGTATTGTTTGGCTGGACGGCAATAACCGTATTCTTCAAAGACCTACTGAAGACGTGCAGTGTCGAGAAGCACTTGACGGATTTATCGAAGGGTCTCATGGGGTCCCCATCCAGTGGCTGCTAAATAGGTGCTCTACTATTAATCTCCGGATTTGGGGAGCCCTGAATGAGGAATATGGGATGCCAGTGCTCAAGAAGGACAAACCACGAACCTAGATACAAACCCATACTTGGGACAGGCTGGCTCGAACACTTACTGCCCCACCTTCACATCGCTACCAACAGCGTTGACTATGGGATAAGCTGTAAGGTTTCACTACGCTATCCAGATCAAACGAAAGAGAACTCGAATTCGACCCAAACTGCAACCCCAAAAGTCATCTCGGAGCTGCGAACTCACAGAAGTTCGAGCCATATTCCCGCGTGTTTATCTCCCAGGGCGAAGAGTGCACATACGTTGCACTGGACCTCAACTACATTTCGCTTGTTGAGGATGTCTCCAAGCCTTTTATCGGTATCCTGTAACTCTCCGCACGGGTCGAGAATGTTAAGACGAGAGGCTCCTAGTCTGAATGATATTACAGACAATAAATTGCCATCCCTGGAAAAATCTACTGGAAAGGACTATCGTTTTGCGATGGATCGCCTCGTCAAGTCACAGGGTAAAGGCCAGCCACTGCCGAACAACCATCAAACAGACAGAAGGCGTTGGAATGATCTGATATTTCTTATTAAGAGAGTCCTCCGAGGCCAAGACTTGGAGCTATACGCCCACGACCGTCGATGAGGATCTTTGGAGAAATACTGGGCTCTGTTTATATTGTATACCTGCCAGGAGCCTGGGGGCCAATACATACGCCTCACCCTTCATTAGAGGTGTGTTACTAGCTCCCCTAAGGCTCGAAAGACAGCCTATCCACAGGTTTCTGTTTTGTCCGGTTCGAGAACCGTGACCAAACGTTAGAGAATCCGCTGCTCTCGCCCGAAAACGAAGATCATTTTCTCCCGACGACTTTGTTAACAGTGAACTTTCGGCGAGAGAAGAACCTGAATCACCCCAGGTGCAACTTGTCACTATTGACAGAGCCGGATGCTGACAGAGCATCCGCTGGCCCGTTATCGACATCGGCGAGCCAGAATCCGGTTATGCAGAAATTTCAGGACTCGAGGCTCGATACGGAGACCTATACGATCACTACCAGGAGCTCCAGGACAAGCTCATGAATTTCAAGATAAACCTCAGTGTCCTCAAGCTAAAAATGAGGCAGAACTATCCTTTGTTAACAAACTACCACCTCTCAAAGCTCCGACAGAACTTTGAAGCTTGGAAGGTCGAAAGCAAGCGGAGAATTGCTATGATCTCTCTTGACAATGCTGATCCCAACAAGGACCCCAACCTTGACAGCAAAGTATGCCGATGGCGTGGTTATTTCGAAGCATGCCTCGGTGCTGTAGTTGGTCGCTTGACACTCGGGCCCGGGTCTGTCAATAGTGACAAATTCCACCCTCAGTAGACGCGGCTTGTTGCTTCCATCAGTTTTGATTGGCTCCATAGCCAGTCACCAAGATGGTGGCCAGTCCAGTGATAACGAGTCCGATGATGACCGCCGAATATCAATATCATCGCACTCACTTCTTGAAATACTAAATATACCTCGATGGCGCCTGACGCTGTCAAATCTGACAGGATCCCTTGTCTCTAAAAGAACAAAAGAAGGCTTTGCCAAGCTTGCAGAGGTCGAAGAGGATCTGGCCTTTACAGACTTACCATGTAGCGGCCTGTTGCCACCGTCCATTTTTAGAGAGGAAGAAGAGGAATAATAGGGAGGGGAAGCGAATGCTCAGGGTGAGTAACAGGGAGGGGCCAGATGTGAATTTTGTACAGTTACATTGTGAGTGCCATGGCGAGGATTGGACTTTGCGGCCCGGACCATTGAATGACAGTTTCAACGTTTTTAACGCAAGACCTGAATTAGCGCGCCGGCTATGAAGTTGGTGAGGATCGCCATCGAAGAATTGATAGTACTGTCGAAAGCCTTACAGGAGGCGGCAGCCAAGCCAAAGCTTGGGGGTCAATCCCCAATACACTATTACACTCTCTCGATTTCGTGTACCAACTTCCGGAGGATGAGCTTCTTAAAGGCCAACTCCCTGAGGATAAACCTTCGGTTCAGATCCTTGAGGAGCTGGCTAATATGCAACTCAGTAAAACCCATCTAGAACTGAGAAAGGGCAGAATTCTATTGTGGGGCATGTCTCCAGCTCAGCTCGGGCTGGAACGGCTGCAATCTTTGCTCATGCAAGAAACGCGGTCTAGGATACGGTTATAGTGAGAGTGATTAATATTTCAATGCGCTACTATTTGGTTGGTTAGCTGGGCAGGGTTCTTTGGTGACAGATGTGAGGATATGGGACGGCTGGCCTGGCCTGGCCTGGCCTGGCCGCCATATATTGCCGTACCGGATTCCGAGCAAGCGACTCTCTGAGGGCGTAGTCATGATGGCGACAGATGATATTCAAAAAAGAACGTCTGCTGCTACTGAAGCGTCTACTATCAAAAGTCCCACAAAGGAATCCATTGTTGGCCATCGCTTCTACGTAAGTGACTCTGACTGAGTACGCTTCCTTGATTGTCGAACTATCCGCACCTGGCGAGCTTCAAGGAAATGAACTTGCCGTGATACCGAGGTCAAGGCAAAAGGAGTCCTCGAAACAGCTTCCCTATCACTGATACGAATATTTGGTTCATATTCATGCTTGTAGACAATTTATGTTGGAAATGGTGTGAATGAAACTTGGAGCTCCTCGACCTTGGTTATTTATGAACACATTCGTAGTAGCAAAGAATCCTAAGTTGAGAAATAAAATGTTTACGCCTATGCACCACAGTGTTGTGAAGAATCTCAGGCTGGTACTATGGGTGTTACGTTGACAGATCCGCACTTGGGCATCACAAGTATCATCATATAAAGGGCCGCCTCCCAAGTGACAAAAGACGCCTGTTCCATGACTTCCACGGCGATCTGGATGGTGGCACAATGCAGGAATCGAAGGTAGTGGGTGGAAATGAACGAGTGACTCAAGCAATGAAGCTCTGCTTGCACAATGCGGTTACAGAAAAATCGGGATTGGTTTAGGTGAGGGTTATAAAGATTATATATATTAATTCACCTTAAGTCTTGGGGGCCTAAATGCTCAGTTATTTATGTCAATACCAACCAAAGGCATCACCTCCAAAATGGCAGTGGCAACGCCATCACCAACTCACAACTCACAACTCACACCCATCGGCCTCGGTCTTCCTCAAAAGGCCGACCCAAAAGGCTATTGAACACAATCCTGCAGATCAAGCCAGTTTTCCCCTCCATTTCCCACATTTTTACCAATAAGCTACGTGCGGGGCTGCAGGCTGAACAATATCAACGAGAACAATACTAAGACCCTTGCCTCAACCTCGTCTGTGCACTATCACCGCACTCACCCTTTGATATTGTTCTTTGTCGCCAAACGCTTTGATTCGTGTCACCTGGTATCGCCATGTCGCCTCCTCAATTGCTTCTTTTAGTTCTTTATTTGCTTCCTCCTTAATATGACATGATGCTCAGTTTTTCTATACTTCAATCATGGAGCAAGACATCAAATCATCGTGGAAGCAGCTCTTTCTCTTTACAAGAAGATCGCATTCAGCCTCTTTAATCGCTGCACTGCTGGCAGCAGGCTTCTTGGCGGGCTTCAAAACTGTTCTTTCGATCATTCTTGGAAAGATCTTCGATATTATCGCGGGCTTTGGGAATGGATCGCTCGATGGCGATGAGGCTCTTTCCCAGATCTCGGGATGGGCTGTGGTCCTCGTCGGTATGGGTGTTGGCAATTGGATGGCGAGTACAGCATTCCTAGCTCTCTGGGTCATCTTTGGAGAACTGCAGGCTCACAGTGTTCGACATGACATCTTTGCAAGTCTTCTCTCCAAAGACATGGCCTGGTTCGATTCGCAATCTGAAGGCATCTCGAGTCTTCTCATCAGAATCCAGACGTACGTTAGACTCTTCTGCACTTACATGCACTTACACATGACTGACTCTTCTCAGACAAACTCGAGAACTGCAACTCGCAACATCACAAGTCCTCGGCCTCCTTGTTGGTGACATCATCACCTCCATCGCATCCCTCGGCATCGCCCTCTACTACTCCTGGAAGCTCACACTCGTCCTCCTCGCAACTCTGCCGATCTCAGCCATCGTCCTCTCCCTAGCAACACAACGCCTTGAACCCGCAATCCAAGCTCAAAAGCGTGAATTGGCTGTCGCTTCAAAGTTCGCCGTCGCCTCCATCACAGCCATCGATCTCGTCAAAGTCCTCAACGGGTACGATCAAGAGGTTTACCAGTATTACCCAGTCGCCAAAGCCGCAGCGAAGCAGTATATGATTCAAGCCCAGTGCAACGCTCTACAGATGGGTTATGTCGCCTTCTGGGTCGTGGCCATGTTCGTCGTGGGATTTTGGTACGGCGTTGTGCTTGTCAACAACGACGGTCTTGCAGCAGGCAGTGTCTTGACGACTTTTTACGCTACACTTGCAGCATTTCAGGGTATTGAAGCTCTCATGCCGCAATGGTTGGTCCTCGCCAAGGGCATGTCAGCTGGTGGTTTCCTCTCCAGCATCACTCGCAACATAAAGAACAACAAGGTTGTCAAGCCAATAACGGGTTCTTTACGGCCCATTTCTTGCAGAGGCGACATTGAATTGAAAGATGTAAGTTTTTCCTGGCTAACAAAGCCGAAGGCTGATCTTAGTAGGTGAGCTTTGCATACCCCTCGAACCCAGAACAAGAAGTCCTCCGAAAGTCCAACTTCTTCTTTCCGTCTGGCGAGATGACCTTTATCGTCGGAAGAAGCGGCTCTGGCAAAAGTACGCTGGGTAATCTGATCGTTGGCTTCTATGAGCCCCTGGAAGGGCAGGTCTACATCGACAACAGACCCCTACAAGTCCTCGACAAGCAATGGGTCCGCCAAAACGTTACTCTGATTCAACAATCCAGCATCCTCTTCAACGAGAGTTTCTTCAAGAACGTAGCATTCGGCCACCAGGATCCCGACAGGGTAACACGATCCCAGGTGAGGACGGCCTGCGACGCCGCATTACTTCAATCAACACTCGCAGAACTTCCCGAAGGGCTTGACACCAACGTTGGTGCGGATGGATTCAATTTGAGCGGTGGGCAGAAGCAAAGGTTGGCACTTGCAAGAGCTCGACTTCGAGATCCGCCAGTTCTCATCCTTGACGAGATCACGAGTGGCCTTGACCAGATCAGCCGTGTACTTATCATGGATGCAATCCGAGAATGGCGCCGTGGCAAGACAACTATCATCATTACCCACGATGTTGCGCAGATTGAAGCTCAAGACTTCGTCTATGTGATAGACGATGCACGCCTTGTACAAGAAGGTTTCAGGAAGGACCTGGAAAAGCAGATTGGTAGCACATTTGCCACACTCTCGTCCGCTGCATCAGATGAAAAAGAAACGCAGGTAGAGATCACCATAGATTCTCCCACCTCGCCTCTCTCACCTCTCACTCCTCTGTTTCCCCCTCCAGGCAGAGCATCGCGTCTCTCACAGATAGCTGTCGGGAGATTAGAGTCTTTCAGTCCAGCTCCAACAAGTACCTCGACGCGATTGACACTTGGTACAAACACCGCGGCCGCTTTTAGAATGAGAACGGCCCGGGCTTGGGACTTGGGGTCTTTTGCTGAAGAGCCGGAACCTGAACGGTCAAAATCAGCGGCCGGCAACCTTTCAATGACGGACTTCTACGATGAGAAGCACAGCAGTGAACTGAGGAGCCATAGCAGCCTTGACGGCATGGAAACATCATGCACACTGGTGCCCTCCGATGAACCAGAATATCTCTTTGGCGGAGCAGAGCGCCCCAAGAGCATTACAAGACTTCGACAGGCTAGGTATAATGATACACTTCAATCTTACAAAGTGGATGATAAAGTCATGGAGACTGAGGATCTCTTTCCACCGATGCCTCTGGCTTCGATCATAAAGACTGTTTGGCCAGCCCTGGGACGAGGGCATCGGGCCCTTCTCATAATGGGAATACTGACCTGTCTAGTTGGGGCGGGCTCTATACCCGCATTCGCGTATTGCTTTGCGCAATTGCTGGGTGCCATGTGGTCACAGGGTGACAAGTTAGCAGAGGGCAAGAAATGGGCCATCTTCCTCATTGTCATCGCCGTTGTGGATGGAGTTTGCACTGGCGGTAGTCGTTATCTTTTTGAGATGATAGGGCAGGCCTGGATCAACACCATCCGTGTGGAAGCCCTGAAACGTATTTTGCGACAGCCGAGACCGTGGTTTAATCGATCGCGCAATTCTCCCGGTCGCATCAATGAATGTCTTGACCGGAACGCTGAAGAGATGCGCAACATTGTAGGAAGATTCGTGCCCATCGTCATCACAGTCGCCGTCATGATCATCGCTGCTCTTGCCTGGGCGCTCGTTATATCCTGGAAACTCACCCTCGTCACCCTCGCACCGCTGCCTGTCATTATGGGCGCAGTCAACGGCTATACCATTATCAGTGGTAAGTGGGAGGCACGCTGCAACAAAGGGGCCGAGGATGCGAGCGCTACCCTGACCGAAATCTTTCTCAACATCCGAGTCGTTCGAGCTCTCACCCTGGAACGATACATGAGTTCGAAGTACCTGAAAGCAGTGACGCACACTATGGGCCTAGGAACGAAGAGAGCTGGACGCGCAAGTGCCCTGTTTGGGTTGTACCAATCAGTCAACTACCCCCTTACAGCACTCGTGTTCTACTACGGAACTGTGCTTCTGGCGTCGGAGAAGACAATCACAGCAACAGCGGTTGTGGCAGTAGTGAATCTGCTTCTGTTCAGCATGGGCAGTGCGACGAGCATTCTTAGTACGATACCGCAAGTCACAATGGCCCAGTCTACTGCTGCGCAGATGCTAGGATATGCCAATCTGCCCTTGGTGCCAAAGAACGAGCCTCGCGGACACGTAAAGCCGAAAACGCCACTTCCTGTGCGACTGGACAATCTTGGATTCTCATATAAGTTAAAACCGGAACAGCCAGTTTTGCGAGGTGTGTCGTTTGAGGTGGATGCCGGTGACTTTCTGGCGATTGTTGGCCGATCGGGTTGTGGCAAGTCGACAGTGATTTCGCTGATGCTGGGTCTTTATACCCCTTCCAAAGGAGTGATCCTTAGTACAAGGCCACCACTTAGCTTTGGCGGTGTTTCACACGCACACGTCGACATTGAACACCTTCGCTCAATGATGGCATATGTGCCACAAACACCATTTCTCTTTCCGGCGACCATCGCAGAGAACATCATCTATGGCTTGGGTGAACTATCACCCCTACGCCAATTCCCCAATATTTTATCCGCGGCGCGAGCAGCCGGCATTCACGAGTTCATCACAACGCTTCCAGATGGGTATAATACCCGGGTCGGCGATGGAGGTCAAGCACTGTCAGGCGGCCAAGCACAGCGTCTCAGCATCGCGCGTGCACTCATCCGCAAGCCGAGATTTCTCGTGCTGGACGAACCGACCAGTGCGCTAGATGCAGAGAGCGCAGAGATGATTCGACGTACAATGCAGAAGATTGCGAAGAAGGCAAGAAGAGATATGGCGGTTGTGGTGGTGACACACAGTAAAGAGATGATGGCAATCGCGGATCGGATTATTGTCCTGGAGGATGGTGTCAACGTTGAGGAGGGGACGTATCATGAATTATTGCAAGAGAGAGGTACTTTTGCGCAGTTAATTGGGGATTTAATATGGGAAGGCGGAAAGGAATTTGATTGACTTGATATCTTATCTTTTGTATAATCCATATATATAATTCTTAATAATGTTGTTGAGACGGTGGAGTTGAGCTGAGCCGACTCCCCCATGATAATTAAAAGTTACTATGGGTCGCCATGTGCGTTCTAGAAGGTGATTGATCGCCACCATGATTAATAAGCCACTAAACCAAACAGGGGTCACGGGGTTCGAAGTGCGTTCCCAAAACCCCCGAAACTTCCAACGTCTGTCGACTCCATTTCAACTCATCGCCACCAAGATACAGACCTTTCACGTGTCAGCCCAGAAACATATCTCTTATTTACAGTCATTTTGTTCATATCGCGAGCACGCATTGATCTACTAGTCAAGCTTTAACTCACCCCCCGCGCTGAGGCGTTTCAGTCAATTCTCATTACCAATCTCAATCTCATACTCATTCGCTTATACAATGAGTGCACAATCACCACCCGCCAAGCGCAGAAGTCGCTTGTCTTCTAACAATCAAGACAACGATGATGCAGCCCTCAAGGTACCTCGCCTTATCACTCTTTCTGTCTCAATACTTACACCCCCCAGGCCCGTCGCGAACGCAACCGCGAAGCCCAAAACATCTTCCGTCGTCGTCGCCAGGCCGCCGAAGCAGCACAGGCCCAGCGCGTTCGTCGTCTCGAGCAAGTCATCGAGGAAATGAGCTCCGTCTTCATGTCCTTTGTAGATGAGATGCTCACCACTGAAGCTATTGTTAACAACCAGCCCACGCTCGTGGGCAGCTTGAGGAGGAGTATGGAGAGGATCTTGGAGCTGGCGCATGAGGTTGTGGGACCCGAGGAGGATCTTGTGCTCATGCCCAAGGAGAGTGGGAGTGAGCAGAGTCCCGAGAGTGAGCAGAGTGAGAGCACGGAGGATTCGTTGGTTGCTGCGAGGAGGGGGCAGCCGGTTCAACTTCAGACGCCCCCTACCATGATGACACCGCCGGCAAGCCTATCTACTTCAGCGCCTACACCACCATACTTCAACTTGCAGCAACCGCCGGTTCCCCAACCGTTTATGCCCACATTCTCTCTGTCCCCTCAAATCTTCGGCAACGGCTGGCTCGGCACAACACCCGCATCCCCCGGCGATCTAGCCGTCCCCTCATCCACAGCGCACTCATCATTCTCCTACCGTCTCGCAACCACTGCTCTAACTATCGCTTGCCACCTGCTCGTAAACGATCCACCGCCGTATGCAATGAGCGCCTGTGAAGCTCGTATTTTCTGCAACACACTCAAGGGCAAGGCGAAAGACGAAATGCTCACGCGTCTGCGCTGGCTACTTGGTCCTGGAAAGCATGAGATGTACCGCGTTATCGATTTACCGTATGGTCGATATGGGCAATATGTGTATTCACGCGCAGAGCTTAACCCCGCTACAATGGAGCGCATAGAATGGCCGTGGCCAACACGACCCGCTGGCCAGCGCATCGACCACTTCTCACGGTTCTTTAGTCTGGTTGGCGTTGAGAAACAACTCCTCGCACTGGGTGCACGAGTGATCGATACTGAAACACTCGAACTTGACTTGAACAGCTCGCCTATGCCGAACGTTGCCGACGCTGTACCGAAACAGCCCGAGAGTTGGAGTTTCGTCAATTGCTTTTCGTTCCCGACAGAAGCAAAGTCTAGTCCTGTGAAAGTGCACTTGAATATACCGACTCTTATAAACTCAATCGCTACAAGGTCTCTTTGTTTAATGCGAGGGCCGGGAATACCGAGGTCTGAGATTGGAAGTGCTATTGAGGAGGCCATCATCAAAACAGGATGAACAGAACACACGGCAAAAGTTATGAGCTTCAGAACGGGTACGAATCAAACATGAGAATGAATGGGTTGGATATTGTGCAATTTGGGATGATTTGGGATGAAGCGTTGTTATTATGTATGGCCTATAAGCGACCTGTATATTGGTATCTTAAATCCCTTTATCTGTCATAAAGTCGTAATCTGTCATTTACAAAGCAGGCCTTCCTCCGAACCTGTCTCCTATATATCCTCCTCCTCTTGTGTATATACGTCGAAGTATATGCACAAAGTCCTCATTATCTTCTCTTAGATCTTAACATTCCCTCCCAGGACAAGTGGTGCCTCCACGAACTCCTCTGCTCTTGTCGTTGCTGTCCCGGTCGTGCCGGGTCTCGAGGGTTTGTCCTTTTCGGGCGCCGATGCCGTCGGGTGTTCAAGGCGACGAATTTCATAAATTGTTCGTCTTGACTTGGCGGCAGCGTACTGTTTTTACCACTACTGGTCCTCAGAATCGGGTCGTCCTTTTGTGTCTTTGGGTGAATCTCAAAAATGGCGTCGTTGTGCTCTCTTCCTAGTTTGGCTGCCTCCAAGAGACCGTTCAAATCAATCTCCCGCTTCTTCTTTTCTCCCTCTTTCGCTAGTCTCGCCTGATCCGATCGCTCCATTGCCTCTCTCTGCTCCTGTGTCATCGGGGTCTCGTCTTCTTCAGGGTCGGGGGTTAGGTGCATCATGTGCAGAATGTTCTCGACAGGTCCCATCTCCTGTTCTGGCTGTTGGGCTTCCTTGTCATCGTTTTTCTTGCGCTTGAAGCAGCCGAAGGCCCTTGAGATGAAAGCACGTGTCGGTCGCCAAATCGCAAACCAGGAGTTTGAGATGAACGTGAAGAGTCGTTGAACCAGGCTATCCGGAATCTGTCGAATCAAAGCACCCAATGGAATAGACATAACACCAAATAGCAAGCTCCATCCCCATTGGGCGCCTGTAATGGGAGTTGTATCAAACGCTTCGCCTCCTTTAAAGACGATGATGAACTGACCCGCGATAGTAATAAGTTGAACGCCAATAAACCAAGGGTTGCGCAAGATTCCTTGGTACCAAATGTCGAGCTTGTTATCCACACGTCGACAGTTGTGCTGGTTGAAGAACTGCATCCATACGTAAATATTGAGCACCAGAGTCTGGAGCTTCTCAACCTCAAACTCAGTGTCGGGGTTGAAGAGATCCCAGCCTGCATAATGAACAACAAATACAACTATCAATTGATAGATAGCTTGGCAAATGATCATCTTCCACATGGTTATAGTGATGATAGACGCGTTGCGAGGTTCCGGCTTTCGTTTCAGGAAATCGGGTGATGGATGGTCGGTAGCATAACCAAGCGAGGCGAAGATATCCATGATCAAGTTGAGCCAAAGCAACTGGACTACGGTGAAAACAGCATCGCCGACAAGCTCGGAAACAACGGTAATGAGACCAGCGGTAATGTTGATGGTGAATTGAAACTGCCATCTGATTAGCTTGGACCCTGCCACATTCTTAAAGAACTTACCTGGCAAAACTTCTTGACTGAGTCGTTAACGGTTCGGCCCCAAGCCAAAGCCTTGACAATGGAAGCAAAGTTATCGTCGAGAAGGATGATGGATGCAGCTTCTTTGGCCACCTCAGTGCCCTGAATGCCCATAGCAAAACCAACATCCGCTGCCTTGAGGGCTAGACCATCATTCGTACCGTCACCTGTCACCGCTACCGTCTCGTTCATTCGCTTCAGGTGAGTAACAAGAAGCAACTTATCCTCTGGGCTTGACCGGGCCAAGACTTGTAGTCGTGGAATAACAGCATCCAGTTGCTCGGGTGTCAAATCTCTAAATGTTGGTCCATCCATGGCAATACCACCAGCTGTGTAGATACCACACTCTTTCGCGATAGCCTTGGCCGTCATGAAGTTGTCGCCAGTCACCATGCGAACAAACACTCCAGCAGCTTGGCATTGGCGGACTGATTCCACAACTTCAGGACGCAGCGGGTCGCAGATACCAAAGGCGCCGATAAAGATCATGCCAGAGGCCAGCCATTCTAGGTTAATGTTATCAGGGTCGTCATCAGGGCCCTCAAAAATCTCCTGTGCGCTAAAGTCTCGGTAAGCAATGGCGACAGGTCGAAGCATTCTGTTAGCATAGTCGTCGATTGTATTGCGATAGCTTGCGCGGTCGTTCTCCGAAAGGCGGGCAATCGGTACCCTGAATGTGGGATCCAAAACGACATAAGCACAGTACTCAAACACAACCTCAGCAGCTCCTTTAACCAAAAGTCGATAGCGGTCATCATTAATCTTGACCAACACACCCATCCACTTTCGCGATGAGTCGAACGGGAGGATAGCAACAAGGGGGCAGTTGGCTCTCTCCTCAGCCAAGTTGCCCATACCCAGATGCTGTCGACCAAATTGCAGCAAAGCAGTCTCGGTGCTTGAGCCCACGAAAGTGGTTGATCCTGAATCATCAGTCTCGAACGCCGTAGAGTTGAGAGCAATGCTGTCCTTCATCAACCTTTTGCACTCTGGTGAAAGAGACTTTGCCAGATCGATCGAACTGTCGCACTTGATAGTCGAGGCACGCGACATGGATGAATCGGGATCCGGAGCAACCGGGTCGGTGTCGTCAAAGTAAGATTCGAGCCCAACACGTCCACACACCACGCTCATCTTGTTCTGGGTCAGGGTACCTGTTTTGTCCGAGCAGACAGTTGTTGCGTTGCCCATAATCTCGCACGATCGTATCAGTCGCACAAGGTTGTTATCTCGGAGCATGCGCCTCGTAGCAAAGGCCAGGGCAACGGTCACGTTGAGCGCCAAGCCTTCCGGGATAGTGATGACGACAACTGTCACGGCTAAGATCAGGATATGTAAAAAGTTTTCAGCCTTCTGGGAAGGTCCGCCAGTAACGGTGTGAAGATTGACCATATAGCGGATGAAGAGGACAAGGAAGAAGATAGAGCCAGCAATAGACCCGATGACAATAAGCTGCTTGCCCAGACGACCAAGTTTGGCTTGAAGTGGTGTTTCTTTAACATCGTCTCGTAGCGACATAAGGATACGGCCATAGGTTGAGTTGACGCCAACAGCAGTGACAAGATAGTAGCCAATACCACGTGCGACAGTCGTTCCGCTGAGAATAAATGGATCGACTTTGGAGGTGGCTGAATGATTTGGCCTCGGTACAGTCTTGTGAACCAGATCAGCTTCTCCAGAGATGGAAGATTCGTTCATCTGTAGACTCGACGCCTGCACAAGAACGCCATCTACGGCAACAACATCGCCAGCCTCAAGGTGCACCAGATCGCCAACAAGAACATCGTGAACTGAAATGCGCTGCAGTTTACCTGAGCGAACCACCGTCACATCCCTCTGTTGCTTGCGTTCATTGACCTTCTTGAACTTGTAGTTCTTCTGCCAATCGGTCGCAGCGCTGGCAATGATGATGACAAGGATCGCGACAACAATCGTAACACCATCCACCCACTCAACACGCGATGCACCTATCGATTTGTCGACAGACTGGTAGATACCAATTGCAAGCGAGATGGTAGCGGAAATGGTCAACAATATGATAAGCTTATCATTGAACGCTATCCACAATAGCCTGAAAAAAGATTTTTGTGCTATTTGGGGAAGACGGTTATTCCCAAAAACTCGTTTTCGATCGACAAAGTGGTTATCGCGATGCTCGAATAGGTGGTTATGGAGGAGCGGGGGCGATGGCGGAGGAGACGCTGCAGAAAGTACGGGTGGTCGCTCAAGGTTGCCAGAAGCTACAGCTTCTTCTAGTGTGACGGTGCCCTCGAGGGTTGTTTCGTCGGCGCTGAGTCCAGCTGAAATGTCGGTACGCAGGCCGGCGGCTAAACCCAGCAAGCCTCCAAAGGCGCGTAGAGCAGCGATGTTCTTGGCGGTCAGGAGTTGATGAAGTTGTGTCGGGGTAAAGGCAAAGTTGTTGCCTTGAACGTGTTCGTCATGGTCCAAATGGAAGGGCGGACCGTCGACGTCGGGTTGTTGGGATGTCATCACGTTATCAATCTGGGGCTGGTGAGTACTACCAGCGCCGTTGGAGTTAGAGTTGGACCCTTCACCAGAGCCGCCATAGCGTGAATCAGCAACTGTCGTAATGTCGTCCATCAATGTCGCACTGCAGGAGCGAGAAAACAGTGAGCGAAGCAGCCGTGGGTGCGGTCAGTCCAGAAACCCAGTACGGCACTGAGCCATAGATTGAAGACAAATACAAAACGAGAGAAAGAAAATAGACTAGAAGATGGTTTGAAGGAGACGGGCCGTTGATAAGTCAGAGGTGAAATCATGCTCAAGCTTTAGCGTGGGGGATGGAGGCTTTTACAAAAGACTACCCCAAATGCGTTAGAGCCAGTTCAGGGCCAGCAGGAAAATAAAGAACCTTAAAGAGAAACTCGTCATTCCTGGGCGAGGCTTCTCCACCGGGAAATGACCTGAACTTGGGAGCGGTTTGTGAGTGGTGCTCGCTACGCTTGGCGGGACAATCTTCATTCTGTGGCGTCTTGGGGGGGCCGGCCTCTATTCCGGCTATGACTTGGTATGGGAATACGCCATATCCAGTAACAATCATTGGGGCGACACGTCGCTAGCCCACTGTAACTGGTCCGCCTTACAAAAGGCAGAGCCCTGTAAGTTGGGGAACTTTGATATCCATTGTCACTGCCCAGCCGTCTCGGGAGGGCCGAGACTCAACTGGGGCAGGATAATCCTGACTTGTTGGTATAAAGTCTTGGCATTTGTCTTGGCTGCAACGTTGAGCGCTACCGATTGAGAGAGAAGCTTTTCCTTAGCGGGCGTGTCCTCGTCATGTCGGCCGCCTGGTGGTTATGTAACGGAAGTTTATTTATTGGTGAATCTCAAAAGCGTCGTTGATTTAAGAATTAAGCCAAAAGGAAATCATGATAACGATCAACAACAGAGATTATGCACAGGACAGGGCTGACGTAGGAGAAAAAGTGCACACGCGGCTGTGTTTCTGCACCTTCCTTTTCGGACATCCGCCAATCCGCTGAGTCATCGCCTCGCAATCTAATCCTTGGCGCAATTGTTTCGTGAGGCCAACTTCAGCAATTAGGCTCTGCCAAGATTCTCCAAATGATCAGCCAGCGAGTCAGAATATGCGAGTCTCATATATGGGTTCTAGAAACTGGAATAATCACTCCAAGGTAGAGATCTTCTAACACCAATGACAGCGGATACAGTGGGACAGTGGGCCGGGCGTATCTGATAATCCAAGTCAAGACCCATCATCAAGATACCCTCAAACAGTGGGGGCCAAATACACGGAGGACGGAGAACGGAGGACACGGAGATGATATATCTATCACTGTCACTGTTCTCTAAATTAAGAAGGGATCATGAAAAGGGGCGATGCTACTCTTTAGGCATACCGATGGTATGACTATGACTTAGAGATTTATATGCATGTTGGCTGATCTGTTGGGGGCTATGCGGCAGTGACTGTGACGCCGTCAACTGTCAGTCAAGCTCGCCGTTGCATTTCACTCTAAACACAAACTCAGAGTAACTCTGACTTCATCAAAAACAGCAAGAGGTACATGTACAGACACAACCCACGTGCAAAGTGCACAGACTCACTCCACCAAAGCTAATCTCCAACTCGCTGTGTCGTCTTGTCCTTAGAGCCTCACATCTCACAACCCATCCGTCCCTACCAAAAGCATCATTATCCAGGCACACAAGAACACAATATGAAATGTGCCCGTGACTATACTCTCTTCCGTCCCATTCGTGTACAGTCCCAGCTTGGCGGTTAAGACATTCCATTCCCACATTCACTTCCTCTGCTATGCATGGCATACTCCCATCAAAGCTAATTTCGCCTCGTCTATCCAATTAATGACTCCTCCCCATCCGATCGCTTCGGTCCCCTGCCGACCGAGACATGCATATCTCAGATTCAATGCACCGTGATCATTTCCAGGCCGTACGTGTCACAGGGGCTCAGTGATTGGGGGGCATCGACTCCCCCAATCCAATCTGGTTCAACAAGCTTCCCCATCGAGACTGTTTGTCTCAAGTAGCACAATAGAAAAGAATTATTTAGTGATGTGGTCAAAACACCAGAGACATGCCAAGCCCAGTTTATTGTTAGATGTTAAGCATGAATCAAGACATGACCATGTCGATGTCTTTCGCTTCCACCTCCAAACATTGAACACCATGTCTTGTTCCGTTTCGTTTCATTTCTTCATGAATCCTCATCTACAACACACTTCGACTGCCCTATCAGACGTGATTCTCCAAACAAACACCCTCCCGTCCGTATTGTCCTCCATTTGTTTCCGTGCCTCGACCTGACTCGCTGCCGTTGTTTGCGACATCCGCTGCTCGATACCCGATGGGATTCCTCAGTCTGGGCTTTGAGTTCTGATTTAGTCTGACAAGACATTGAGTCCACATGGCAGAAATGTCTTGTGTGAAACGATTCGGCGTTGAAGGTCGAGACCTCGTTCTTGGGTTGCCTGTGCAGTGAATGATTGTTCAGAGATAAAGCTCTTTAACTTCCCGTCAATCCCGAGTAACTCCCCAAACAACTCAACACCATCTCAACCATGGAGTTGCTAAGATTTATCCTAGCATTCACTGTCCAGATCAGCCTCGTGCCTCTCGTCTCAGCATTACCGCGCCCCTTGAAGTCTAGAGACGACAAGCCGATCACTCCAAAAGTGATGATCATATCAATGGTGCGCTCCCCCCTCTCTCTTAACATCGTCTCTCTAACACCTCCTGCCAGTGGTCTCCCGAGGCCGAAGTCTGGCATGAAAACCTCCCCACCTCCGGCTTAGGCAACCTCTCCTCTCAAGTTCTTCACTCCCCTGGACTCTCCATGCTCTTCCCCTGCGCCACCTGTACCAAAGACGGCAGCATCTGCCATCTCACAATTGGCGAGGGAGAGATAAACTCCGCTGCATCTCTCATGGCCCTCATGCTATCTCCCAAATTCGACTTTCGCAACACGTACTTCCTCATCGCTGGTATAGCGGGCGTCAATCCCAAGTACGGCACCCTTGGTACGGTTGCCATCGCTCGTTATGCAGTTCAAGTCGCTCTGCAATATGAGATTGACTCAAGATCTCTTCCTCCTGACTGGCCAACGGGGTACATTTCATATGGTCGTAACCGACCTCATGAACACCCCTTTATCACATATGGCACTGAAGTCTTTGAACTCAATGCCCAACTTCAAGATACCGCCTACATGCTTGCCAGAAAGGCTGAGTTGGCGGATGCCAATGGACCAAAGCAGTACCGCGCGCTCTACCGCCACATGGGCGAATCCTATAAAAGTGCATCTCAGCCTCCATCCGTCACCAAGTGCGACACTGCTACGAGTGACGTCTACTACTCAGGCAGTAGACTGTCCGAGTCTTTTGAGAACACTACAAAAGTGTGGACAAACGGCACTGGCATCTACTGCATGAGCGCGCAGGAAGACAACGCCGTGTTAGAAGTCTTGGTCAGAGCAGCAATTGCAAAAATCTGTGACTTTTCCAGAGTCATGGTCTTGAGAACTGGTAAGGCCCTCACACAACCCCTATCATATTCTCCTAACCCTTCAAGGCTCCAACTTTGACCGTCCTCCCCCGGACTATACCGATCTAGACCATCTCACCGCAGCCCAACAAAACGGCTTCTCAATCGCCATCGCCAACATCTTCAACGCAGGTATTCAGATTGTAAAAGGCATCATCCAAGACTGGGACACCACGTTCAAAGAAGGTATTGCACCAGAAAACTACATCGGTGACATCTTCGGTAGTCTTGGTGGAGAGCCTGATTTCGGGTTTGGCAGTTTGACTCAGGGAGAGCGCATTGCACCGGATAGTAGAGGGAGTGAGTTGGCGAACAGGGAGATGGATAGACGGAAGCTTTTGACGCAGAAGTCCTTGCGGAAGATCTAGAAATCTATGGGGTTGCTGGTTTAGTATATGGTGTTGCTTGGTGTTAACTTGGGAGCAGCGTTTGGTATCATGGAGAGGTCAATTTTTCTTTCTATTTTGTTTTAATACAAACACTTGTTTTTCGATTATGTTCTTGAAGATTTTTTCATTCTCAATCATGCTCGCGGTCGCTTTTTCTTGCATCATTATCGCTCTCGCTTTGCGTGACTCAAATCAGTCTTGCTTCGCGCTCATCGTAATCTCAGACAGACTCCTTTTCACTCCGTTCTTGCATCAGCCAGCCATGGCTAGCTTCATCATTTCACATATCGAAACATCATCTCGCATTACCTCATAACTTTTAACTCACGTCACCAAGGCCCCTCGGCCCAAACGTCATGCTCTCTCGTAGCACACAGCGTCTCCCAACCCGACGCAATCCATAGCACCGTAAAGTGGAGGACCAGCAGAACCAAACTCATGCCCAATCCCCAAGCTCGTGGCCCGCTTGAGAAGTAATCCCCATAGCCTTGCCTCAACACCGGCGAATAACTTGTCACTCGTGGGAGGCCAAGGTCTAGCGCCGCTACACCGACGAGGGGGATGGATACGTGGGGTTGAACCATGAGCGGCCAGCAGGGACGTGTGAGGGTAGTCATTTTGACGCCAAAGAGTCCTAGGCGAGTAAAATAACTTAATAACGAAGAGTGCTCGCCTGCCAGATGCATAAAATTGATGATGAACACAGTTGCCCTCCGTCTAAGAGCGTCAGCTGTGGTAGTAGGAGGCGGCATCAGAAGTGGGGGACTTTGAGAATTCCGCCTCTCATGCATCTCTGGTGGCTCGGATGTATCGCTGACGTTGACAGCTGGTGTCACAACGGATCCACGGCGGCTTTCCTGACTGCGAGATACAACCATGGATTGGGAGCCGCGATGCCGTGATAAAGATTGACGGTGTGGATCCAGACGAGAGCTCTGTCCGTTCTTTACAGGCGAAAGGTCTCGTGAAGTAGTCCTAGCCAGAGCACCAAGCTCTTCAAACTTATCTGTTGATGTTTGACGGCGATGCCGAGGGCCTGCAGAACAGTAAGATCAAGATTGGTTAGGACGCAAGGTCAAGAAACTTACCTGGAACTGGAGTGCCCGGAGGAGCAGGCGAGTCCAAGTTTTGTATACGAGCCCCAATTCCGAGATTTTGTGCAGGCTCTTGGCTTGCACCATTCTCGAAGCTCAATGACTCGCCCCTCATAGCCTTAAGCACCTCATTGGCACTGGGTCTTTCGACAGGGTTGAGGGCCAGTAACCTCTTCAAAAGCTGATAGAGCTTTGATGGCAGATCAGGACGTTCACGCCTCTCATCCTGGAACCCTTGCCAATGAGTGATTTCTGCTCGGAGCTCATCCACATCCTCGAGCTCTTCTTGAAATGCATTTGCGCTCTGGTAGGGGAGTCTCCCGAAGCACATAAAATACAGGATCATACCAAGTGAGAATATATCCGACTTAGTGGTAAAGTTTGCGTATCGCCCTGAAGTGGCATCCATCTTGAGTACTTCAGGGGCGCAGTACGAGATGGTGCCAGTGGTGCCGGAGGATTTGCGGACAACGTTTTCGGGCTGGACTTCACCGAAGTCGCTAATGAGGCAGATGGTCCTTCCACCTTCGCGGTGAAGCAGACAATTACTCGGTTTGAGATCACGATGGATGTAGTTGGCTGCGTGGAGATATGCCACGCCGGACGTAATGTCCTTAAACAATGAGTAAATCTCATCGAAGGGGAGTTTGCGATTGCCGTTGGCCAGATCGACTGGCGTTTCGAGCTGGCCCTTTGATCTGCGGCGCATCTGGGCCTTGAGTTCCTCCTTTGTTTGCTCACGGGGTACTCCACCCATGATGTACTGTTGGAGGTCACCACCATTGCAATATTGCTGGAGGATAAATGCACATGCCACGCTGGGACCGAATCGAGTAAGCTGAACGTCTTCCAGCCAGACATGTCGATAGGATACGAGATTTGGATGGGAAAGCTTAGCAAGAAGTTCCACTTCAATGAGAACTTTCTCAAGCCAAGCGTGGTCATCTCCGACAGGGACCCGTTTGCAGGCGAATTGACCTAGAGCGCATCCATCAAGCTCATGCCGTACAAGAAGCACGACACCCTTTCCTCCCTTCCCTAAAACTCTTTCTTCGACGAAAAACATATTGAAGTAGTTCGGGCTGAAAGCATCTCGCCGTATCCTGCTGCCTTCCGCTTGTGCAACACCAGGTGTGCTCGACACAAACTCGGCTTCGTCTGGAGCTGGAGATGGAGATGTCTGGTTTGTTGTCGGGCTACTACTGCCCAGAGCAGGACCAAATAGTCTCCTCACTGGACTTGGTGGTCCATGTTCGTTGGACGCATCGGAACTCGCGCGGAGCATACGAAAGTAATCGGGGTCAGTATAGGTCTCTTGCCGGGCGCCAAAGGAGCGATCATAGTTTCGATCGGAAGCATTTTCGGCGCGAGTAAGCGGTTGGTGACATGTCGGACAAGTCGAGATGCCTCTAATCTCGAGTCGATGGGATTGGGAATCTCGAACGACAATGGCGTTGTTGTGACGCCTGCGAGCATGAGCTTCAGCTTCAGCTTGCCATGGGGAAACACAATAAACAAACAAGAGCGACGGCGATGACGTACAGCACAATCTCTCTGCCCTCGCGGGGCTGGTACGGAATTAGCGACATGTCCTTGAAACGGGAGTGTCAGATTCAAAACCCAGGATCGCAGTCATGATAAAGATGACGGATCGAGGATTTTGTAGTTGGAGCTGTTGGTGGAATGGATGGGATATGGAATGGAAGTGGGAGCTAAGTGGGGAAGCTTGTTTAGTGGAAGCAGGTGTTGTTGATGCCCGCTGACAATATCGAGGTAACGTGAAGTAACAATGACACCAAGCAGTACGACGTGAAAATTCACCAAGATACAATGACAATTGATATGAGTCAGTGAATACGTCTTTCAAATGCTTTATATGGGTATATTTAGTTGGACAATGTCACTTTAGAAGCATAATGGCATCATCTGTCAGCTGAAGGATGGACGAGTGGCTGCCAGGACCGAGACAAAGAAATTCTGTAAATCACAAATCAAAGTCTGACAACGGGTCGTGCCGTCTTCTAACTACGCCCTCAGTAAGAGTAAAGACCAATAGAGATCAAATGATTGTCTTTTTCTAATAGATAGATCTGACGGCAGCCTCAGCTCCAGGCTGGACTAGATCGCAAGGTCTAGGGTATGCTTCCTCCAACCGCAACGCCTCAACACAACCAACTCAATCTCCACCATCCCTGGGCAGGCACCTACAATTACACGCAACTTGTCCCTTTTGACCAAACACTAACAATCATGTCAGACTTTCGACAAGCGTGTGATCGCTGTCACAGCAAGAAACTGAAATGCACAAAAATCCCAGCATCCTCGTTCTGTACCCGCTGCGTCAAAGCTGGAGTACCATGTCTCTTCAGTCCTCCAACTCGATCACTTCGCCATCCTGACAATGTTGCCTTTGACTGGTCTGTCCTTGGTCTTGACGAACCTATACCTGATCCGGTTCCGGCAATCATCATCGACAATCTAATGACGACTCCCCCTGTCAGTGAAGATGTTGAAGCGCCTCAACCTGCTCGAGTTACAGAGGTATCGCAGTTGACTGATCTAATGGCTGGACTGGACCGTCTTCAGAGTACTTTCCCCACTTCTGAACGGCAGCATTTGTCTATACACGAACTCAGTGATTTTATGAAGATATGTAAATTTGAGCTTGGAGCGTTCCTCGAGGAGCTACTGCAACGTTCTCAAAAGTTGGTCCATCTATACCCCCAAGTTCTCAAACGGCTTGAACCCAAGGACATGACTTGTGATGCTCCGGATTGTATACACAACTCCCAGCAGCAGTCTTCGCGGTCACGATCCCAACTCTCAATCGACCAGTCCCTTATTAATCTCTTGATCGCTTGCCATCTCAGGCTATTGGACCTATTTGACATGATCGTCAACCATGGGCGCATGTGTGCTCATGCCGCACCGCTATTACCAGACGACCATGTACACAAATTCGACATACCCGAAATAAAGATCGGTTCTTTTGTTGCTCCTCAGGTATCTGCAGCTTCGATGATGATTGCGATGGTGATTGAGCTTCAACATTCGCTCAACACTAGAGCCCAGCAGTTGCAAGAAACGGTATCATCAGCTGCCGGCCACGAATCCAAAGCAGCAAAAATTCTCGGTCTTCAATGTGAATCTCTCCAAGAACGAGCTTCAGACACCCTCACGGATCTTTGTGCTCTTAGGGACAACCTTATGAGGCTGGGAGTTATCAAATGAAGTCGCAAGAGTTTAACCTCAAAGCTACCTAGCTCCGGAGAGCTAGCCGATGAAACCTACAAGACCCTCTCCATGTCCCGTATGCCCCATGTTTCGATGTGGACAGCCTGATTACAAACCTGGTGGGATGGCAGCGGCTCATCTACTTTAAGATCTTTGCGTTTCTCATCCGATACATCGGAAAGAGGATTATCGCCTCCCCTGGAAGGCGTTGCCGACATATGGTACACGAGGCCTGTGAAAAGATGACCCGATTCCTTGATGAAGTTACCGAGAATGTGACGCTCGCTAAATGGAACAGCGACACCTTTGGAAAAGGCAAAGTTAGGGAGGGGTTCACAGACGAGCATGAGGCAAGCACTCACCAGCATAGTCTGGTCTACAGGAAGGCAGAAATCGGCAGCAGTGAATGATCTTTTCATGCTGCTACAGTAAAGCTATGTTGAGGGTTTCGCAGAGTGATCATTTTGGGACGTTTGCGCAAAGCTGACAAGTCCCAGCAAGCACGGTCGCTTTGCCCAGGCTTTGTGACCATAGGGAAGGATGATTTTGAACCTAAGATAGGACATGAAGCTGTCTTGTCCTGATAGAATTACTAGGTATCAGAAGTTGAGACATCATCCTTGCCGCTCTCGCCTGTTTCTCGCTGGTTGAGCGAACTGTACGAAGACAACCTTATGACTGGTCTACGCAACGTGCTGACATGACACCGAAAGTCAATGGAGATACCACAACAAAGATTATGTATCTAGACTGAACTTGTCCAATGGAAGGAATGGATTCTTTTGTTTTTGATGGTGCTATTGGGCACCATATCCCAAGACTGAGAAGTTGGGGAATATGAGTGAACGAGAAACCATCTTTCACTCTTCTCTTGAGGTTGAGTGTAAATGAAAGGATACATTTAGAATACTGTAGGTACCAACTGCCGCTGTCACACCACCACGTGAAGTTCGATGGGTGGTCAGCCCTAAAATCCTTCCGTCATTTTCTCAACGGCCTCAGTTCATCAGAGCATCAGAGACAGCGGGGAAGCCTCCAGCAAGGACAATTGGGGGCACCTCCGCACTAGAGAAAATCCCCAGAGCCGACGGGTATTGACAGGGAATAGCCCGGACTACAACCTCACGACTCGGCCGAGACCCTTCCAGCACGCCATCTCCAACGAACCGGGTGATCAAGCCGTTTCAAGCAACCCCCTGTCCAATAAAATTACCAGTTCCCAGGACCCTTTGCAAAAGAAGTCTTCTAGTGTCATGTACGTCGACGGAGTTACAACTCGCGCCGAACGCGAGGGCCCGAAGAGGAGGGAGGGGAACAATTCCTCCGGCCGAGGTTCGTTGCATTGGAAGAGGAGATTTAGACGAGCTCCGAATCTGTATAGACGAAGGGCCCTGGCTTTGTTACATCTGGGCCTCAAGGATGTGAGGACAGCTTTATTTTTTTCTGTTGGGTTCATCCATTTTCTTCTTTCGTTTCTTATGCTGATGCCTCTCCTTTGATCACGGCCTGGGCTTGTTGCTGCTTCGTCCTCGATTCAGATCAACTTAGATCGACAACTCTTGAGTCGCGCATCAGCAGAAGATCAGTTCAATTCGGAGGAGTCTATGTCGACTGTATCTTTGGCGCTGATGTGAGACCTTTCCAAGCTTTTCCTCATATTATTATATCGTTGAGCCACCAACCCTTGGGATCGCCTCATCAGTCACCTTTTCATCCATCGACGCGCTTCACAAACACCAAGCCGAGTTAATTTTCGTACTTGCTCTCCACATAATTAAAGTTGCAAAAATCTGGGGACGATATTCTCCACTATCCAAACATTCAAATTGCTCAAAACGGAATATCGCCGACTTCCAACACAGCTCTATCACCATGAGTAAAGAAGATGGCCTGGCTCACCACGAGTCACATCACCATCCTCTAACTCGCGAACCAACACGCGAAGAAAAAACCCGCGAGGCCATCGCCGAAGGCCACGACGCTGATATCCCCAGCAACATTGGCTTCATCCCCACTGCAGAAGACGAGCAGAGACGAGCCAGTCTTGTAAGTCACAGACGAAGAGCGTCTCTTGATCCAGAGAAGCATGGTGGACCTGTGAGGGATGAAGAAGAGGGGTCGCAGACACCGACTGAGAGTGATATTGTTTGGTGGGATGGGGATAAGGATCCTCAGAACCCGTATAACTTTACGACTTGGAAGAAGGTTCTTAACTGTGTGCTGGTCTCAGCTCTCACTTTTGTTACTCCTTTAGCTTCGTGTAAGTCATCATCGTTCTTATACTCGCCATCTTACACGCCTTTTCATGACCTCTTGTGTGATGGAGATTAACATATATCACAGCTATGTTTGCTCCTGGCGTCCCCCAGCTTATGGTCGAGTTCCAAAGCACAAGCACTGAACTTGCATCTTTCTGCGTCTCCGTCTACGTTCTCGGTTTCGCCGCAGGTCCTATGCTCTTCGCCCCTCTATCCGAACTCTATGGTCGCCAGATAGTCTACCATTTCTGCAACGTTGGCTTTATAGGTAAGCCAAACCATCCTGACCCTCAAGCTCTCCTAACACTCTTAGTCTTTGCTATCGCCTGCGCAAAAGCTCCCACGATGAGCAGTTTTATCGCATTTCGCTTCTTTATGGGCACGTTTGGCTCAACACCAATCACAAATGGCGGCGGTACAATTGCCGATATGATCGTTCAGGAGAAGCGCGGTGCAGCAATGGCCAGTTTCTCCATCGGTCCTCTCCTCGGCCCTATCATTGGTCCTGTTGTAGGAGGCGTTGTAACTGACGCTCTAGGCTGGCGATGGGTATTCTGGATCATCGCTATCATGTCTGGTGTTCTATCCTCGATTTTCTTGCTCGCCTCAGAAGAGACCTACGCCCCTGTCATTCTCGCACGAAAGACACAGAGACTCCTGAAAGCAACAGGAAACAACCGTCTGCGATCCAAACTCGATGCTGGTCTTAGCCCAGCAGATTACTTCAAGCGTGGTATCCTGCGTCCCTTCAAAATGCTCATCTTCTCACCGATCTGCATTATCTGCGGTGCCTACGTCGGTCTTGCCTACGCATACCTTTATCTTCTCTTCACAAGTCTTACACCACTGTTCATGACGATTTACCACTTCAACACAGTCCACGCAGGTCTAACCTTCCTTGGCCTTGGCGTCGGCAGTATGATCGGTGTGGCATACTTTTCTGCCTCGAGCGACAAGTACATGAAGAAGAAAGCGGCTGCTGCCAAGGAACAGGGTATTGATGATCCCGTCGAGGCGATGAAGCCTGAGCATCGACTCCCGCCCCTTCGAATTGGAGCTGTCCTGCTCCCGGCTGGTTTCTTTATCTATGGGTGGACTGCTGAGTATAAAACACACTGGATTGCACCTATTATTGGAACTTGTGTCATTGGTATTGGAAACCTCATCGTCTTCATGGTAAGTCCATTCTTCCTTGCCTTGAATCAATCTAACACATTACAGTCTTTGCAAATGTACCTTATCGACACATTCACCGTCTATGCGGCCTCTGCCCTCGCTGCCAACGCCGTCATGCGATCCATCGCTGGAGCAGTCCTACCTCTCGCTGGACTACCCATGTACAACAAACTCGGTATGGGCTGGGGAAATAGTCTTCTCGGCTTCATTGCTGCTGCGTTGATACCTGCGCCGTGGCTGTTTATAAAATATGGCGAGCATTTGAGGAAGAAGTTTGAGATCAAGAATCTATAGATGGACAAGCCAGGCGTTTTGGGAATACATAAACAGAATCTAGTTCTTGGCCTAATCTTTACTTTATGTCTATTGCCATACTTTCGTGGTTATTGCCTGATATCATGCCTGCAGATGAGGCGTTCCACGATGCAGGACCGTTAGATCACTACGGCTCGAGCCGAACCGATGAATACAACGAGAAGACGTTATCACATGTTCATGTTTCTTCAGACAGCCTGGGGCTTGTGGAGTATAGCTTTGTGAAAAGTACCCTAAGAACTACTTAATTCTTGCCTTGTTTCATCCTAAACCTATCCTAAATATCGATAACTTTGGGTGTTCCTTAGTAGATACTAGCCCCGCAAGCCTTACGTTGTCTACCTTAGAGAGATTGATACTCGTTTGTCTCACAATGCTGGATCACTCTATGCATTCACCTAAAACCTATTTTAGTGGCTCGTAGGCCCTCCTCATACCCTCAATGCCTTGGTCAAGCCATTGAATAGACAGTGTCATCCCATCATGACATCTCCCACCAACCACAAACGCCGCAATCCCCTTCAAGCCTCACCTCTACCAGCTTCCAAACCCAAGCGCAGTATTCCACAACTCATCTACTATGTAAAGGGACCGCCACTTCACCTCAGACGTCAACATCATGCCAGATCGGTTATCACCGACCTTCACAACATCAGACCACGTCGTGGTACACGGACCACAAAAACATAGACCATCTCATCATATATCGTATCGTCAGGGGTAAAATGTACCCTTGAATCGAGAGATCCGGGCCCTAGTTCGGGGTCTTTCCGTAGCTCAGCCCTTTAATCCTTGGCTGCATGTGGTAGCTGGAAGGTATCGGATAGGCGGGTCGTAAAGAAGATGCTTGTGTAATACACGGCGGGAACTCGGTCTACAATCTGGCGTTTCTGAGTTCTCAGTTAGAACCAGTGGTTTATGACATTCACTGCCTACCTATGGACATATCGATTCAGAACATAATCCACAATAGAGACAACAATATGATGCAAAGGGTCTTGCCCCGTTTATTCCTTTACGTGATTCAGAACTCGTAATTCAGTACCCTAACCTTGGAAACCATTGCCCTGTCTATCATTACTAATTTGCGCATTAAACAATTCCCCATCACTCCAGGTTCATCCTAAGAGACTTTTATGCTTTACTGAAGCTGACCAATGCCGAGGTGCTCGGGATCGGCCTTGACAATTCGGAGGGTGTTGGTGTTGCCCATGCCGCCCTTCCAGCCCTGGACAACGACGACGGTGTCACCGGGGGTAAGGACGTTAAGCTGAAGAGCGTTGTTGACAGCCCACTTGATTCGGCGGTCGACATCCTCCTGCCAGTTGACTTGAGCAAAGTCGGGCTTTTGCTCAGGGAACAGGAAGGGGTAGACGCCACGGTACAGATGGGCAAATCGAGATGTTGTGGGGCTTCGGGTCACCATGAAGATGGGGCACACGGGTCGGTACTTGGAAAGCATGCGGGCCGACTCTCCAGAGGTGGAGAGGACAATGATACCACCGGCACCAAGGTCGAGGGAGGCGCGGACAGCAGCCATGGCGCAAGACTCGACAGTAGTGACGGGTCGCTTGATGAGGGTGCACATCTCCTCGAAGTGGGAGACATAAGGGATGGTGTTCTCGGCCTTGAGGCAAGTCTCGTGCATCTCACGGACAGCCTCGGAGGGGTAAGCACCCTTGGCTGTCTCACCAGAAAGCATGACACAGTCGGCGCCGTCGGTGATAGCGTTACCGACATCGCTGATCTCGGCACGGGTAGGACGGGGGTTCTTGATCATGGACTCGAGCATCTGGGTAGCGCAGATGACGGGCTTGCCAGCAAGGTTGCACATGGCAATGAGCTTCTTCTGGGCAGCGAACACCTCAGCAGCGGGAATCTCGATACCGAGATCACCACGGGCAACCATGACACCGTCTGTGGCCTCAAGGATCTCCTTGAAGTTGTTGAGACCCTGTCGGTTCTCAATCTTGGAGATGATCTGGATGTGCTTGCCCTTCTCGCCGAGGACCTCACGGATGTCGTGGATGTCCTGAGCACGGCGGATGAAAGAGGCGAAAACCATGTCGACGTTGTTCTCAACACCAAACTTGAGATCATTCTTGTCCTTCTCGGAGAGCGCGGGCAGATCGACATCAGTGTTGGGCAGGTTGACACCCTTCTTGGAGCAGATAGCACCGTTGTTGCGGGCCCTGACTCGGATGGTCTTGTTGTCGGTGATCTCGAGAACGTCGAAAGCGAGGACACCGTCGTCAACGTAGATGACACGGCCGGGCTCAATGACGCTGGTGATGTTCTTGTAGTCGACGTACCTAGAAGGGTTAGCCAGAGGAAACAAAACCATCTTTGTTCAACTTACATGTTGTTGGCGTCGCAGGCAGTGGCATAGGCATCATCGGTGGTGATGTTCATCTCGTGACCAGCAGAGATGGGAATATCCTCATCGTTGGGAGTGTTACCGGTTCGGATCTCGGGACCCTTGGTGTCAAGGGCAATGGCAACATTGCGACCAGCGTGGGTAGCCTCAGACTCACGGGCGTGGTCAATAACGGACTTGTGGTACTCGTATGATCCGTGAGAGAAGTTCATGCGAACAACGTTGAGACCGGCATCTCGGAGCTTGTTGATGGCCTCAACAGAGTTGGTCTTGGGGCCGATGGTGCAGATGATGGAGGAGCGGCGATAGTTGCGCTGAGGTCGGAAAGCGGTGTCAAGGGTGGCAAGCCACGAGATCTTGCCTCCGAACTCGAGGTGGTCCTGAGCGGTAGCAGCCATGACGCTCTTGGAGTGCTTGTGGGAGGGTTTCTGAGCCATTTTGAAAGTGGTTAGCAAAATGTTGTGTAGTGGGTGGTAACGAGCTTGGCGGGGTAGCTCTGCTGCAAAAGAATGAAGACGTGAGGAAACAAGAACAGAACAGAACAGAACAGTTGGAGAAGACGGCAATTATATGCGTCTCTCAATCAACTGATTGTAGCATAGGAAATATCAGGTCGTTCTGCGGGCACTTGCAATGCAGGCAAGCCAACAGGGATGCTTCCGCAAGCTGTAGGCAAGTACATGGGGCTAACGTGGATCTGATCTGACGTTAAGTGACGTGGTGGGATGGACAATAGCAACGGGCGTGCATTTCTAGGTCGGTGGGCAGAGTAGTCGGTGCGATACAGAGGGCTGGCTTGGTTGGCGAAAAGGACAAAAGACGACCCATGAGCTCAGTAGATGGGCCGAGTTGAGAATCGTCAGATAATCGCTAATCGGGCCAGAAGAACCGAGACCGAACTGACGCCTGGTAAATGGGTCGCAAAGAATCCAGTGTTTCTGGACGCAACCCAAGACCAGAAGCGCATCTGCAAAGACGGGTAGTGCCACACATATCGCTACTGCCATCGCCTGGAAGCCCAAATCCCAGGGCCCAAGCCACAACAGTCGTCTCCATTCAGGTGCAGCAGCAGCAGCAGCAGTTGTTGCCTTCCGTAACATGTTGACTTACAGGAGTATATGGATTTTACGTACGAATGTTGCACCGTACGATAATACTCAGAAGGATGATGTGGTCAGAGAGGCAGAGGAACGTGCGCTCTTCCTGGTATTATTGTTGACGTTCGATGGAGGGAGCTCGTTGAGGTCGAGGCGTAAGGGGGAGTGGGTAAGGTAAACTGTTGTCGTTGGTAAGAAAGGTTGAGAGATGAAGAAGAGAAAAAGAGGAAGAGGAGGGAGAAGAAAAGATTTGGTGTGGTGATGATGATAATAAAGACAAAAAACGGGAGAGCCCAGCACTGAACAGCACAGCAGTGCACGACAGAGCAAGGCAAGGCAAGGCAAGGTCTCAGGGCATTCGAGGGAAGGGGGGTACTTGTCTCTCGCCTCCCCAATCAACAAAGATTTGTACCTCACCGAGAGATCACAGCCATCATGACTGGAGGGACGAGAGCCAAGCATGGTGTAGCGCTACGGAGTACTTGCCTCAGATGTACTTAGTACGGTGAATTCGGTGTCTGACCTAGCTGTGAGACAGATCTATTGGAGAGCTTTTTTCTTTCTTTTTTTTTCTTTTCTGGCGATCTGAGAGAAATTATGGGGAGCTTCCTTGCACCCCGCTTCCTATGAGATGCAAGCTTACATGGCTTAGATTTGATACTTGTTTTTGTGAAGTTAATTTATATGTTCTCAGGCTTTCCAAAGCCTTATCTCATTAGAATTCTGTGGTTAGAACCCTCTATTGTATCCATATCATTAATGCCCCTTTGGAGCTTACAATTTGGAGTTGTTGTCCTGCCTGCCCTCCTCAATGTCGTAGCTATTCCCCCCCACCAAAGTCAACCCCGCTATCGCGCTTGGTGTTTGGTGGCTTTTGCCATCGTTAAGGTACTTAAGTTTCAGCGGCAATTTCGGGGCAAAGCACTCCGCCCGCTACTGCAGCATGCGACAGTAGCTCTGCGTCTTTCGCGAACTGTTTTGTTTTCTCTTATCCCACCGTGTCAGCTCATATTAGCCAAATTCTAAGAGTGGGCTATCTTCAAACAAATGCATCAATGCTAAATGGCTGGCACGGGTTTTGCCTTTGGAAACGCGTAACAATGTCAATCCCCCGCTCAATGCTGACCGTAAGGGTAATGTATCCCTTGACTCAATCGTTGAGTAGCGGTACGAGACAGGGTACTTGATGGTGCCAACAGAGTTGGAGTCGAAGCGCCCATGCCTAACGAATAGAGTCTTACTCGCTCTCACCTTAAAGCATTGGCCTCACCTGAGTTCGCAACGTCTCAACAACAGTCATCAAACTTGATTGGGCTGAGAGTAAAGACCAATCAATCAATTATTTGCCAGGCATGCTGCTGCGATTGGGTTGAGGTTTATGTTACAATTGCATACAGGTAAGGGGTTGGAGAACCTCTTGGCATGATACACATCAACTTCAAGGATCGTTATTCTCTTCCTCTTCTGGCAGGCCATTACTGTTAATGGATGTCATGACAAGTATTTTAGCACCAATTCTACATAGGTACAGATCATGTCTATGACGCGAGGCAATAACAACGTTCCTTATCTATCACTTCAACCTATCACCCCTCGAACTCAACGTCTTTTGGCTTGGCTTTTGGTTCAGCCTAAAAGTTGAGCCGTCAACATCGGTTCTAACCGTCAATCTCCTGACGGAATATACCACGCAAAGCTCTATCATGGCCGCGGAGATCACCATTGGATCGCTATCGTTCAGCTTGGAGATAGACCCCCATCTCCTGACTAATTGATCTCCGAGTTTCCCAGCTTGTGGTTGACCGACATGTTCTTCAACAGAAAAATAGTGAACCCACTTACAACAGCCGCCCCTCCCTCACCAATAGGCACGACTAAACACAGCTCATCGCATTGAGTAACGGCACTTTAACGACTCGTTTTTAGATATCGGTAGATACCAAGCCAGTTGGGTAAACTCTGGTTGTCAAGACAAGATTGGCGGCGCGGGGGGTTACGCAAAAAGAGGAGACCATGCTATGCCATGCCTCATGAGTGAGGGATTTTGCTCATGGCTCTGGCTCTTGCTCTGACTCTTACTACCCCTCGTCTTGCTGTTCTTGGGATAGACACGGCGATGCACTCGGCGAAGTGTCTTTGTACCCTTGAATCCCTCCCGTGTCTGGACCGCAGATGTTGAGTTGAAAAAGTTGCGAGTGGGTTTTCAGCAAATAACGCCGGAACGCGAGCGAACAAGCGGTTTGTCTTTTATTTGCCCGGCGACTACGAGACTAGCGGCGCTGCATGTCGCAACGTGCTGTGATGCAACATGGTTATTGAGCCCCATTGAATCTTTCCAGACGGCGGTTTTCCATATCAGGATCTTCCGCTGAGAGCATCATCTCAACTTGAAGACGAGGCTACGCCATGTTGACGAGCTATTTACACCTTGAGGGATCTGGATCAAATATCCGCTTCTAGTCTAGATCACCATTCCATCTTGAGTCTAGCCACCTGAAATGGCCATGATACCAATAATATCTCATTGAAATGTCTGGCACCTCAGAATGTTTTGCATCTGTTACATCCATCCATCCATCCACTTGCAACAGATCCAAGTGCTTGGGTCTGTTTGACAGACAAAAACACGTGATGTGGTTGTGGTTCTTCCCCGGAGCTTTCGGCGCCGGCCTGCCGGAGTCTCCACTTCCGCCTGGTTCCCGCCGCGGCTGTGTCTTCTGTGTCGCATGACGACCAAGCTAAGCCAAGATTAGATCCAAAGAAGACTCCATTCACAAGCTGCGCACACCGCGACATCATCCAACACCCGACGACATCTACAATCCTCACAGCCTAAAACACTTGCATCATGGTGGTATGTACCCTCTCTCGCCTTATCCCCCTCCCCTGTCTGTCACCCCCGGAGCTCTGCCCTTGACGCCTGGCACGTCTAAAGACTCCTCGCAGCTCCTCAACCTGCTGACTCTGGGACTCTGGTCAAAGGTCGGACGGTTGACGCACTATGCCTTTGACGCCGTTCTCTGTAAGTTACATCCCTCCGTCGACACGATGCCGCAAACTAACACCGCACAGTCTCGGCCTTCCTCGCTGGTATGAAGCGATCTACCGGCTTGACGTGAGCAACAACACCCGCACTTCTATCCGAATGCATCTAACAACAACAAACATTAGTTTCAAGACGGACAAGGTCGCTGGCGACAACAAGGAATTCACCGGCTGGATCGATAGATACCTCGGCGTCGGCGAATGGGTCATGGATCAATCCGTTGCGATCGCCGGCTCGAGCGGCTATTTTGAACGAACCCGATGAGCGACGACGTGCAATTCTTTAAGCTATTGATACCATGGACCTCCACTCAGTTTCCAGCCACGTGCGAGCGCGAGAAATGGCCAAAGCTACCTGACACGCGTTCGACGCGCTGGCTTTCAGATAGGCGTTCGGATATATATGACATGACAATGCATGAGTTTGGATCAATGATACTGAATCAACAAAGCCAAGATCTTCTATTCCATTATCGTGAACTACCCTGAGAATATACAACCGTCTGAACTATGCTATGCAAACCTATACTGCCCTGTGTGTCATTATTCATAAGCCTAATCATCATCCAACCTCCTGGTCGATCTTGGTCTGGTCCTAATGCTCTGCTAAAAACTCAGATGGAACGTCGTTCTCTGAACTATCCCGTCTCAATACCACGCTCTGTTGCTGTGGACTATCTGGAGGATCGTGATCATGGTCCTCAATTCGAGATACCAACAAGTCCGCTGGAACTTCGTTATCGCTCTCATCGTGACTTTCACCTCGGCTCCCCTGACTTTCTTCAGTCTTGTCAGTGTCAGTTAACCCGTTGGGTTCCAGATCTTCTGTAGTGACCGATCCCTCAGGAACTCCGAATATTGCCTTGAGCATAGCCTTGGCTTCAAGAAATGCCTCTAGCTCAGCGCCAATCGCACAAATTAGGAGATTCCAGTGCTTTGACTCAGCTACATGTAGTCGTTTCTCCAACTCTTCAACAACAGTGTCGATCTCAGAAAGCTGATCTCGTATCGCGGCTTGTCGAGGCTCCTCATCAACATCCCCGGTTTGACTGGCCTTGATAAGCTCTCTCAGTTTTGCCTCAAACTGTGCGACAAGCCCCGTAACTTCAGACCATACTTCAGAGCCTTGAATCAAAGCCTGTCGATCTTCCGCTATCTGCGTCTTGCGGCGCTCAAGTACCGCGATTTCTCCCTGCCACCAAGTTCTCGCCATCTCGACTGTTCTGCGCTCGGGTCTGAGCTGCAGGAATTCGGTACCTCGAAGCATGTCGAGATTCTCTTTTGAACGAGATTTTGCACCAGACCCGAGTGCATCAAGATCCAGCGGTGTGATGGGCGGTCTCTGCATAAGTGTTCTAACCTCCGTGTCCACGTCTCGCCCAGCGGCCCTGTATCCACTCAGACCAGCTTCTCGCCGATTCTTAACATCTTCTATCTTCTCTCGCACCCATCTGCGCCGATTTCGCATTCCAACAAGTTTCTCTTCAAGAATTCGTATATCATGATCCAGGGCTTGTTGTTCCGCTCCCAGCTCGCGAAGCTCTTGACCCAAAGGTTCTTCTTCGTCATCCTCCAGCGCATGAAGCTCAGCATATATATCGTCCCTCCGTTTACTCATCTTGTCAAGGTACGCCAGAGCATCCTTTCTTTGCTCCAGCGCCGTGTTCAAATGAGAATCCTCTTCTGCCTTCAAATCCGACAAAGCGGCCATAGACCGCTGAAGACCAGCTCGAGCCGACTTGAGACTGCGAGGTTTGGTTGGGGCCGGCTGTCGCACGGGTATGACATTTCCATCTGGCGTAGATCGTGTCGGCATGTGCAATGAGTTCGTCATTCGGGATTTCGAGGTAGTTGCAGAATAAAAAGTACTCTCTCCAGTTTCGCTTCCAAAATTGCTTTCAGAACCTCCATCTGCACTACCAGCAACCAAACCTGACGCCTGAAGGTCCAAAAGTTGTTGTATATCCTTTTCCAAAGCCTTTTCTCGTCGTTGTAAGCTCCTCCATATCGAATCGAGGCGAGGGCGATTATCCAAATCCTTTTGGCTAGGGCTATTATTCGACCCAAAACGACTGGCTGAAAGTAGTCCATAGCTTCGGCCATTATCGCTGTGATTTGCAGAAGCTGACTGTCGAGCGGGATTCTGATTAATCAGGACTGAGGATGCGATCGGAGGAGGTGGTCCTGCGAAAATGACCTTCGACCTGGTTCGAGAGGGAGAGTTGTCATAACGATGCTTGCTGTCCCATGAAGCAGCTGAAGAGGATCGCCGGGTCGAGGTAGTTGATATAGGTTGCGTAGGCTGTGTTGTCTTTCTAAGTCTAGGACGCGGAGGCTCTTGGTCAAAGAAGACATCTTCGCTTCGAGGTTCGAGCTCGTCTAAGTCATACTCGCTGACTTCACGGATAGGAGGGCTTCGAAGTGGAATGCTGGGAAGTCGTCGGTGCGGACTGCCAATACGATCGAGGATCGACGGAGAAGACATCCTGGTCTAATACGCAATGAAAATAGGAGCACGCGACGATCGGGTATCGTATCGATGGAGAAGGCTGTCGCAATACAGAGAGCTGTCGCATATGCTCGTCTGAGGTCGGATAGTCACGGCTTGAGGCTTATAGAGCTGCGATGCGTAGCCTCTATGTTTCACATTAGTTGAAGAAAGTTAGAGCTTCTGGTGATGGAGTATTTGTGTAGGTAGGTTGCAAAAAAGTCGTTGGAGTCGTTGTATAAGGTCACAAGAGCTTGATGGAGCTTGACTGGTCGGAAGCTTTGGACACGATCTGGGGTTGGCATGTGCCCACCTGGGGTGCACCTGCCATGAGCTACCGCGATCCACAGGGCGGGGAGTGGATCTGAATCTGTACTGTTACTACTGTACCACGACCGCGTCACGGGCTTCATCTTCATGTGATGGTTGATTACCTTATACGAATTCACACTAAGCTTCTCTCTAAGGGTCTGTTTGTACCTTGATATCCTGAAACGAAATAGCGCTTGCTACCTTGGTTCATACCTGTTAAAGGGCACAAAGTAACTGAGAAATTTATAAGATTTGAGCAGTTCAAGCTTTGTATCACGAAGGACTGTATAATATCACATTTATACTGATACAAAGCAACCAGAAGGGGATCATATACACCCAGTTAAAGCCTAAAATGTAATAAACTTTGCTTAATAGGATCGGATCCATGGGGACAGGATAGGTTGATAAATATATCCCTGGCCCGGGTTATGAGACCTCTAAACTTCTCGGCTCTAAAGATCTCTCCTGTCAATACTGACTGATTGAACTTAAACTTATTATATTTATACATGACAGAGCCTAAGGAAGCTTCAAAACTCAAATACAGTAATATAGCTTAACATCAAAAATGCGATCCTTTAACAATCCTTCGAGCATAATCTTTAATATTGCCTATTCTCTTAGTCCTCTCGGTCGTCTCCCGTATCTTCTCCGCCATCAGCTTTTTATTACCCCCTCTGCCCTGCCCTTCTCCAAGTCCAACCCGAACCAAACCGGGCCAGACCACCGAAACCTTGCGTGCCTACGCGAGGAACCTCCACGCCGAACTCTTTCCTGCATCGTCAAAACTTCCACTTTTTTCTCTTTTGCTTTCGCAACTTAAGACGCGGACACCTCAGACTCCGTCTTTTGGCTCTGCAACGGGCGCAACGAAACTAGACATTAGTAACGCGACTGCTGATCTTTTGGCTTATCAACTGCCGGCGCTCCTCACGAGCCAGGCCAGCGCAGTTATAAGGGACACCTTTGCTCCACCTCCATTTATTAACGGCTGCCCTCTCTTGCGCTGTCGCCTACATTTGCTACTCACTTCTTCCTCATCCACGTTGCTGCTGCTCCATCGCTCCGCCTTTGGCGCCAGGCCACCTTGAGGCTTGTCGAGTCAATCAGCCCCAGGCCAGGTCCGTCAAACAGAGGCCCGAGCTACTAAGCCAAGAGACACTCATCATGAGCCAATCACAGCAATTTTCTCATTCACTGCGTCAGACGCAGGTGGGCTCCATGTCTGCATCTGCGTCTGCGTCTGCTCCTCGCGCTGCTGGCTCTGGCTCTGGCTCTGGATCCGGCCCTCAACCCCAGCCCCAGCACGACGAATTGCACATGTCGGGCCTGAGCCAAACTGGTGCTCCAATTTCCATGTCGCCGCAAGAATACGAAATCCCTCCTCAGATCAAGTTCGAGTCTTCGACTTCAAACGCTGCTCACTACAGGAACCCCTCCAACTCTTCGGTGCCCAACGTCCTCCAACCCGCCGGTGGCCTGTCCGCTCGCGGCGCCCCAGCCTCACCCAACTTGCCCTCGCCGATGCAGCAATCCTCTCCCGCTGCCTCTTCCGTCCCTCACCAGCCGCCGTCGCAAGGTCAACACCACCAGCACCCTCATCACCCACAGCAGCCATTGCAGATCCCTGGCCAGCCTTCCCACGATTATTCAAACTCGCCCGCCGCCGCCGCAGCGAGCAAGCCTCCGATGAGCATGTCTCATAGCTATTCCCGCTCCAGCCCAGCCGCTGGCTACGATGGCTCGTCGAACTATCACGCATATACTCCCACTACTCCCAGTGGTGCGACATCTTCGCATTTGATGTCGCCAATCGATCCTGCGAGATACAATGCTCCAGGATCTCAGCGCACCATCTCCAACACCCCGCTTGGCCTAGCTGATATTCGTCCTCGCGCCGATTCGAGCATGTCCGATGGCGCTGGAGCTGTTATGGGATATGACGCCAATAATCTTCAGCCAGGAACAAGCAATTACCTCGCGCCATGGGCCATCTACGCTTTCGACTGGTGCAAGTGGCCTGCCCAGGGTAATGGCGCTGGTAAGCTAGCTGTGGGAAGCTACTTGGAGGATGGCCATAACTTTGTGCGTCAAAGCGTCCGCGAATTGTTGTCTGCAACCGCTAATCTTGACAGATTCAAATTCTCGACAGCCATGTTGCCCCAACTCCTCAGGATGTTTACACACCGGGTTCATCCAAGTATAGTCTCGAATTTACCAAAGCTGCCGAAGCTACTCACTCTTACCCAGTGACCCGCTTGTTATGGGAGCCCCCCTCGTCGCAGAAGCAGTCTACTGACCTGCTCGCGACTTCGGGTGACCATCTGCGATTGTGGTCTCTCCCGAATGAGAATCCTTCTACGCCCAGCAACACCATCGGCCGTCGCGACAACGCCACGACTAAGTTGACTCCCCTTGCTCTGCTCTCCAACTCGAAGACACCGGATCATACTGCGCCTCTAACGTCGCTCGATTGGAACACCGTTTCTCCTAGTCTTATCATTACCTCCAGCATAGACACGACGTGTACTATCTGGGATATTCCCTCACTTACAGCAAAGACTCAGCTCATTGCCCACGATAAAGAGGTTTATGACGTTAGGTTCTGCGCCAAGAGTGTGGATGTCTTTGTTAGTTGTGGTCAAGACGGTAGTGTTCGCATGTTTGATCTTCGAAGTTTGGAGCACTCAACAATTATTTATGAACCCACGGGCAAGGAAGAACGAGGTAAGATGGCTGTACACCTTAAATCTACTATATGCTAACCTTTGCAGACCCCAACGGTGGCCGTGTTAGTCCAACACTGGCTCAGCAAACGATGGCCAATCCTCCTCCTCTGCTACGACTTGCTACTTCACCTCACGATACGCATCTCCTTGCTACATTTGCTGCAGACTCCAACGCTATTCGCATTTTGGATGTACGACAGCCTGGCCAGGCTTTGCTTGAGCTTCGTGGCCACGGTGGAAACATCAACTGCATCGAATGGTCACCTCACCGACGCGGTATGCTCGCTTCAGGCGGTGACGATTGCCAGGTCCTCCTCTGGGATCTTTACAACTCAGGCCAGCCCATGAACGGCGCTCCTCAGCAGGATACCCCCAGAAGCCCCGTTGCTAGCTGGCAATGCGATTACGAGGTTGGCAACCTTGGCTGGGTACCTCAACTACCTAACTCTGAAGCTGGCGAATGGCTCGGTGTGGGTGCAGGACGTGGCATCTGGGGAACACGAGTCATGTGAAAAAGCAGTAATGGGCTGGCTCAAGTCATTAGTAAAGCGTAGATCAGAGCTTCTGGTCCTGGCTCGAAAACGTTACTCGATTCATGTAGAAGGTGGCTGGTTAAGGGTACGGTACATTGCATTCCGCAAAGCCTGGAGTTTTCATTTGAACGGGGTTTTATAAGTTTGATTGGGAGCATCTCCAACATGAGATGCTGGGGATCAAAACGATGGCGGTTGGGGGAGGGG